>JAJLZY010000119.1:0-37050 GCA_030564885.1 Metschnikowia kofuensis (nom. inval.)
CCTTCTCTCTGGCACACGGGCGGAGGGATCTTGAACTTGGGCCCGCTTCTGTCGCCGGCCAACTCCGGGTTGTTTTGCTTCAAAATCGTGAAAAACCGCAGCAAAAGGTCCTCATAGGGGAGCCCCAACTTGGCCTGTGTGGACTGCTGCAGCTTCTCGTCGGCCGCGTCGGCGGAAGCCGGGCCAGAAACCTCGTCAAGACCGGCTTCTTCCAAAGCGTGGTCGAAGTCGGAGGCCGTGGCCAGTTTCGCAGACTTTTTCTTTTTTTTCTTCAAGCCCAAGTCGCCGAGCGAGCCGCTGAGCTCGTCCACGGCGGCCGCAGAGTCGTCGCCGTCCTCCTCGGTTTTCTTAGCCTTCTTCTTTTTCTTCAATCCGGCGAACATGTCGTCCATATCGGCAGGTGCAGGTGTCAGGGACGCAGACACGGCGGCGTCGTCGGTCTTTTTCGACTTCTTTTTCTTTTTCAAGCTAGGGTCAAATCCCAAGTCACTCATGGTGTATGTGTAGGGGCAGAGGGGGTATGGGGAAGGTGAAGAAGGGTCTTTTTTTCTTTGCCTATGGCTCGTTTTTTCCAGGCTTGATCCAGGACGCTCTTTTTTTCGCTCGGCTTTTCAGGTCTTTCCGGCGCGCGCACGACCCGCGCCGCTCACTGAGTGGAAAATAAAAGAGTGGGAGTGAGAGTGAGAGTGAGAGTGAGTGAGAGAGTAATCCAAAGAGCTAGTGGGTCTGATCGATATGGGTAATTGTGATGATCAAAAGCTGTGCAAAAGGTCGTTAAACATTAGAGTGATCAACGTTGCTAGTTTTGGAGAAAATCACTTTCGGAATGATGACTATCGTTTTTTTCTTTTCCTTTTCTTCTTTTTTTTTTTTTTTTTTTTTTTTTTTTTTTTTTGTTTTGACTGTGGATGGAGTAGACTGAGGGCAGCTCAAGCAGCGAGACACGTAATATCATTTCGGATGGGTACTGAGCCGAAGCTGGAACAAAAAAAAAAACGACAACAAGAAAATCAACTTTGATTGTGTGCTTTAGAATGATTTCACATCCAAATGGTTATAATTTTAGGTCATTGATGGATCACCTTGCGCCTGGAGTACCTAATTCAACGGCCAATTAAAGTATCGTGGATCTAATGAGATATGTTTATCACTTGGACCACCACCATATCTGGAAATGACAAATTCTCTTCGTGTTTTGCGAATCTAAAGATGTTTTGATGGAAATTTTCAGATGATAGAAAGATATCAATTTTGGCCAAGATGTCTCTTTTGCTTATCGTATGTTTCAGATTCTTTGAAACGTATACATATCTCGAGTACGCAAGCATTGAGCGGTTTTTTTTTTGCTACGGCGCCATAACCTAGAGCTTGAAAAACGTGACATTCTTGTAAGTTCACTAGGCCATCCACTCTATGGCTTCTTGATTATACAAAGCTCGATTGATAATTATGGCAAATATTGTCACCTTCGCCTTGCGTCATGTTATCGCACGCGGTGCTTTTATGGAATTACAAATTACATCTGGATGAAAAGGACAGGAAAAGTTTTGTTGATTGATCAACGCTTTTGTAAATTTGTTATTCAGGATTGACCAGATATGAGTCGAAGTAAAGCCCAGCAAAGCCAAGTTACTTAGCATCCTTTGGGATCATCTTAAAAACCCTTGAGAAAAAGATGACCAACTAACTGAAACCGAGTGCGAATGATGTCGGGACACTTTCTAATGGAATGTAACATTACGACACAAGACTTAAGGATGTAGTTGTTTAATTGCTCAAACATTGACAGTGTTTCGAAGAGTGAAACCAACTGTGAACACCTACCAGAAGAGGCAATTCAGACAGAGTCAAGCCAGTCGATTTGTTCAATCAACTGCTCAACAAAAAAGCGGCGAATAAGTTGCCATCCCAATTGTTGTCGACTCTTTCAGTGAAAGGCTAGTTATGCGTCATATATTCTAAGTATGTTTCGCTTGGTAGTTCAGGTTTATTCGAGAATCCTTTTTATGGTTTGATGGCGAAAAAACGTCGGACATGAAGAGATTGCATCATGTTTACTTGTGTTCGGGCTCTAGCACGTACTGTAAGGTTCAAGAGGCAAAAAACTGGATTCAAAAGGCAATTAAACGTTCAAGATACCTTTCACCGAGCTCACATGTCTACAATTCTTCGAGTCTCGCCAAACTCTGGAGCTAAAAAAAATTCAAAAATATCGAATGTGGCGACGCTAGCATTGTGAGTTTTGATATAAAGAGAATAAAGCACCCAAGAAACGAATTTTACTCGCCGTACATTTGCTTATGATCATGGTGCGATTTTGTATGGACAAAGACAACAATTGCACGTCGTTCCGTTGAATTTTCCTCCGACCAAATGCCAAATTTCTTCATCCTTTTGATCGGCCGTGTATGATTTCATGTTTTTGTGTTCACCAAAACTGTATCATAAGTATTTTTGGGCGTCAAGCCCAAAAAGAGTGCCACTGATAAAAGTGACATGAAAGCAGACTTCGTACACTCAATTCCACATACTGTACCTACACTTGAACTTCAACAAGAATCCGAAATAGTGTAGGGGCTATCACGTGACGCTCTCACCGTCAAGACCGGGGTTCGATTCCCCGTTTTGGAGCTTTTTTTGCTTTCTCTATAAAAAAATGGTGCATTGCACGCTGAAGAAAAGTTTTTTTTTTTGCATCTTTGCGATGGGTCCCAATTTTGTCGCTTATGTAAAGGGAACTAAACAAGCGCGCAGCGCGGTGCGAAAAACCGGCGCACGTGACCTACCAATTCCGAAAAGACGCGCTCAAAAGTTAAGTTAAAGCCCGGTGCTCTAGTTTCATCAGTACACTGTCTTAAAAAACATTGGCTTTAAAGTCTTTTCATTTAGTCTCGAACCTAGAAATAATCTTTTTTTGCAATGCTCGACTTGGAGGAATGGGCGGGCTTACAAGTGGGCATTAACTCGGACGAGGACGTAAGTGATGATAGCTTCACGTGGCTAAGTTACGATTCCAAATTGGAATCTGATATGTGTGATATTTCTATGTCCGCTGACAATTTTGACTCTGTTGAATACTCTGATCTTGATGAAGACACGCAGCCTGCGGGCCTTATTGGACAGCTGGATATTTCGTATTATAATGGCCTAGATCAGCATGGTAAAGAAGCTTTTGATAGAAAGATCGTCAAGTCCAAGAGTAAAAGTCTTCTTTCCCCAGATGAATACAAGTATTACTGCTCGGTCTTGAACGAGCCTTCTGATGCTCCTCTAGATATTCCCGATTTCGACAGTAAGCAAGAGAGAGTTGCTTTTCATAGCAAAAGAAGCAAGATCAACAAGTTTTACAGACTCGACAAAGGTTTACTATACTTCGTTGGTTCTTCCGGAACCCGGAAAAGGGTGGCGTCTCACGATAACGCCTTCGAATTGCTTGCCCAATACCATCGGCCCAAATACACACACTACACAAAACTGAAGATGATTCCGCTCGTTTCTGCAAACGTTCACGGCCTCACAAAATATGACGTGAGAGCCTTTGTTGACACCTGCTCCGTTTGCGCATCCAATCGTGGGAAATCAAAATTGCCCGAACTACGAAAAGTGGATCGAGCCGAACATCCCTTTGATCGGCTCCAGCTTGACTTCGTAGACCAGTACCACCAGCCGTCCAACGGACATAGTTGGATCCTCGTTGTACGCGACCACTATAGCAACTTCTGCCACTTATATCCCATGAAGAAAAAATGCCCTGGTGCTGTAACCGAGTTTCTTTATACTTTCACACGCTATTTTGGGAGTCCTCGTGTTATTCAGCACGATGGAGATCACATCTTCAAATGTGCAATTGCGATGCTACTTCGTTTGCGTGGAATCGACCTCACCATCGGACGAACCAGGTCTAGTGTTGTTGAGAACTCCGCAAATGAGTTAGTCGAGAAGGTCCAGCTCAAAGTGGCCGCGTGGGTCCTTGAATCTGGGTCTAGTTGCTGGGATGAGTCAATAGAGGAAATTGAAAAGTCCATCAACAGTGAGCCGCATCCGAAGCTTCCAAGCTTCAATGCGTACGGAATAGTGTTTGGGACGGAGAGAGAAAAGGCCATGAGAGAGATTGCTGCAAGGAGCACGACTAAGAAATTCAAACTAGATGTGTCTTCAGTCCTGATAGATTCACGAGCGAGGAGGCCTTTGAGCGAGGTCTCACCCGGGTCGTTGCCAGATTGTGTTGCGCAGCTTTTGGCATCTTTGCCGCAAGAGACGTCTCATGATATAGAACCGTCTGCCCTGAAAGAAATGATTCTCAAGAGAGAACAGGGGTTTGCTGAAAGGAAAAAGCAAATCATGAATCATCAGCGCTTGGCCCGAAGTAAGAAGACAAGAAAGGTGTAAGATCAATCACACAATATATGGAATACTCTTGCAAGTGTGAGTTATTCTCAGTCAAAGTCAAATAACCCAGATAAGCTCGCCCAGATTGGTCAATACTTATATCATTTGATTAATGTGATACATGATAAGTGAGTGGTGCTTTACACGATGCTTATGTATGAGGTTATGAATAGAGGCCTTATGGCTCAATATCTCAAGTCTATGATGCAAAAATCGACGAAAGAAGTAAACAAGCTTTTACAGAGGGTCGTTTTTTTTTTTTTTTTTTTTTTTTTTTTTTTTTTTTTTTTTTTTTTTTTTTTTTTTTTTTTTTTTTTTTTTTTTTTTTTTTTTTTTTTTTTTTTTTTTTTTTTGGTTTTAGTTCTAGTACTCTTGCTTAAGTAAGGACTAAAATTATAACGATATTACCTAAAAGTTGGTGACCAGCTCCGAAGTACAAGCTTAGAGACAAGCAAGGCTTCTTTATTGCCCGACTCACCTGATTAAAGGACTGTATTCATAACGCAATCATGCAAAACTTTTATCTTGAGCCGAGGTATTTACTTAGTTGCTGTCTCCTCTCGGATCATTTCTCGACTGGTATTTTTTATCAAGGTATAATCATTGATCAAGACCGAAATTGTTACCGATCTTGAAGGCCCGCCCAATGTGTGTACTCTGGCAACCAAAAGAGCTTTTTTAAGAAGAATTGGCTTAAAGATAAAAAAGAATGGACGAGTCCGGATTTGAACCGGAGACCTTTCCCATGCTAAGGGAACGCGCTACCAACTGCGCCACACGCCCTGATCTGATTTTTAAGCACACGTGGTCTGATATTACTAATAATGTCAACAGATCGTTTATTTTTTCACATTTCAACAGTTAATTCAATGGAGGAAAAAACATCATTTCAGAAGGAATTTTGAGCTTGAAGACATAAATAAATTGAAAGATCCTTCCCCGGGTTTCTGATCGATGAAAATATGCTATTCTAGCATAGATCTTTATTCTACCAGACTGTATGAAAGATCTTGTGTTGTCTTGGAACTCAAGATAGCCATCAAACACTGCTTGCTCTTGAAGTGTAGCGCACTAAATATTTTGCGAGGGAAGTTGAGTATGTTATACCCTTAGGGTTGAACACTGGAATAAACAGAGCTTGCGGAATGTTTGACAGGCTTGAGCAGAGGTTTTTTATAAATTCAGCCTAGCTCAGAATTAAGCCAGGTCTATTGCGCAAAGCTCGGGCTTGCTGGATGAGAAGCTGTTCAAAAGCCTGGTTTTCTTCGAAAAGGGCATATGTTTCCCTAAGATCAAGAGATGTACTAAATTCCGGACCAGAGGCTTCCCGTTGATGCACCATAATCACATGACTGAGATTACTGACCACATACTATGTAAGACCTGTTTAAATTAAGAAAGAGCGAGGGAGGGAAAAAGAGAGACAGAAAATGTCAGCTCATTTTGATTGGTTCGGGACTTTTATTTATATTGTAAAATAATGTTTTTCTGACTGTGAGATACTACATTGTGTGCTTAACTCTGGGGGCGTGGTTCATGAAAGCTACTAAAAGGACACCAAAGTTAAATAATCTGAGCTCAAGACACTGTAAGGCTATTTAAACATCCTAAGAACGGAGTTCAGCTGTATTAATAGCCTGAGGTCCATCCAGAAAAATGGAGTTAATTTGTATTGCTCAAGAAACAAAACTGTGTAGTTTCAATCTGTCTGCTGCGAACAACAGGAAGATACTATTTAGACCGGCTAACCGGCCATAACTCCTTATAGGTAACCCCCTTGACCTTAGTAGGAGATCAACCAAATTTAGGAGAGGTCTGAGGGAGGGAAGTAAAAAGAAAGTTGAAAATCCCCTTTAATCATTCAGTCGGTGGGAAGCATCAATTCCAGTATAATTGTAGAAAAATTGTGTGCCTTGATTCATGGAATTTCAAGCAGGCATGCCATTTCATAGCTTTCAAAATTGAGTGTATATTTTTGAGTTGTGTTCACTTAGATATTATCTTAGAATTACGGTTGATGGTCTGGGTTGTCCCTTTCGGCCCAGCAAGGCCAGAAAAACATTCTTCTAGACTGCCCCTAAAGATCCCGTGCAATGAATTTCATCCAAATGGATTTTAATCTCGAATTTCTTCGAGCAAAACGTTTAAGATATATCTGCTTGCACTAAAAGCTAAAAGCAAACATCCATCAATTCCCTATCTTTCCAAAACTGATCAATAATCACAATATAAGGCCATGTGTGATTTCGTTCCATTGCACAACTCATTGCCCTGATTGACCAACTCTCGATCTTAATTGACCGTCTTAATTGACCGTCTTTTTGCCCGTCTTAATCAACCTACACTCGAATGCTACCAAACGCTTAAAAACGCTTTAAATACTAATGCACTGCGTCCACGCCGCTCTGTTTCTACACACTGTTTCTAAATCAGAAGCTTCTCTGTTTTCTTCTCCACCTCGTCCACACTTGTCCCCGTCTGGGCGGCTTTAAGTGCCTCCGAAGCCTGCTTGTCGATTTCGTACGACTCCTGGCCAGGCGTGTATGTGATTTTTGTGTCTTCGCCCACGTCCTCGACCTTGATTGTCTCTTCTGGAGCGAACTTCAGCAACATCCAGTTCTCGACCTCAGTCTGGCCGTTTTTCTCTGCCTCGAAAAGCGCGTCGTGGCTCAGCGAGTTTTTCGTGTAGACATCCGCGCCGTGCTTCTCCACAAGGAGTTTCACAATGTCTAAATGGCCGTTGTACGCGGCCCAGTGTAGAGGAGTATTGCCTAGATCGTTTTTCGCATTCGCCAACGCCTCGGCCTCGGCCTTGCTGACCAAAGAAAGTAGATACTCGACCACCTCCAAGTGCCCGTTGGCCGCAGCCATGTGCACGGGGGTGCTCAAGGTGATTTTGTCCTTGATGGTGGGGAGAAGACTACCAGGTATTATGTTAGTGAAGATCTCTTTGAGATACTCGAGGTCACCTTCTCTGGCGTCGTAGATGATGGCATCCTGTTCTTCCTGTGTGAGGGATGTGACTGTCATTTTTATAAATATTGAGGAAAGCCGGAAAGAAAAAGTGGGCTCAAATTGGCTGGTATTTTGCGGGTTTGTCGCCGTCTAAGACTGAGATCGTATTATCTGAGGCTCAATCTGAGGACGTGAATGAGATGAATGGTGCGGCCAGAGATGAGATCGATGGGCACTGCAGGGCACGTGACCAATTGCACGTGACCACTGTAGTCACGTGACCCACCACCAAGAGGCGTGCTCCAGATCCTCTACCAGCTTTAGTCAGCAAGACATTCCGGCAAAGACCCCAACTTCGCCCATTTATAATGTCTGAAACCAAACCTGGCGGCACTGAAGTTCGCAAAAACCCGTTTGCCCCGCGCGAATCCACCACTGTCAGGCGAGGCAAGGACGAGGTATATCCGCACCGAAAGGGCCTCAACAGGCCTGAATTTGTAGGTGAAACCCCGCTTGATCTCTTGTTCCAGGAGCTAGAATCCGCTCTAGACGGATCTTTGGAGTCTGTGACCGTGGAGAGCTTGGCGCCAAAGCTTTTTCCCACTGAAAAAGTTGACATTCCGCCCTCTACAGACCTCCGCTATAGAGTCGTGGAGAGGCTTCTAGCGTATCTCATTCAGGTCCAAGAATATGCAGTGGAAGCGCTGAAAAACGCACCTCAGAAAGACCTCATAGTGATTTCGCTACATGACATCAAAACATTTGGAAAACTCGTGAACCTCATCATCTTGCTCGGAATATACCCTGCGACATCTGCATTTGGCATAGGGGTTCCGATCGAGAAGCGAAGACTCAACAGCTTTGGAAAATCACTGTACAAGGCATTGAAAATACTGCCTCTAGAAATATCCAAAGGCTCTGGGCAAAAGTATTCGGCTCACTATGCTCTTCTCCGGCTCATATATGAGAGGCTAGAGCACGTGTTCTCCACAGACTCAGACGCCAGAAACCTCCTATTAAAAGGCTCAGGGTACTCTGATTTCCTTGTCGTGGCCATTGCGCTAGCGACTGTTCCACATTTCGACGAATCTGCTCGCGAAAATATGAGAAGAAAGTATGATGAATTGACCCAGATTGCTACTACCTATGAGCTTTATCAAGACTACTCGCTTCTTCTTGCCACGCCCTCTCCCGCATATTTTAAAGCTTTTGTGATGGAAAAGCTCCAGCTTTTGCCGGCATGCGCACCAAAAGGTGACGGAGTACTTACATTGATCGAATTTGTTTTGGGGCTCAGAGACTCAGACGAAATCAATGTGGAAAAACTAGACCATGTGGCCAGCGTGCTTCTTTCAAAGCCCAAAACACTTTCCTCAACTATTTATTTCACATCGATTGGAAAT
The DNA here is from genome assembly GCA_030564885.1 of Metschnikowia kofuensis (nom. inval.). Taxonomy (NCBI): domain Eukaryota; kingdom Fungi; phylum Ascomycota; class Pichiomycetes; order Serinales; family Metschnikowiaceae; genus Metschnikowia; species Metschnikowia kofuensis (nom. inval.). Next base: position 8,748 of record JAJLZY010000119.1, read on the forward strand.
CAGTGCTATAAGATTCTCGTCAATATCAACCAGCCCACCATTGCAATGTGCGTGTGCCACTTCATAGAGAAGCTCTGGATGAAAAACACCCGTATAGTGGCAGATTTTTTCTTCAAACGGATCTGGGAAAACTTCGACCCGCTGTCAGAAAACGAGAAATTTGGGAAAGCCAATAACGCCGAAAGAGCCGAGAATCTAGAAAAATCCGAGAAATCCGAAAAAGTTGTTCTTGTGAGTGAGCGAGACCTCAACAATAACGTCAATGTGCTTCTCTCGCTCTCCAACAGGGGCCTTCCAAACGACTTACTTCTGGCGCTTTTCATCCCCATTTTAGTTCCATTCTGGTCGTACTACTGTTTCTTGCGCCAAAACGAGAAACCTGCAGAAATCGCCCAAAATATCCTTGTGAGCTTCTTCACACAGCTCAGTGTAGATGAAAAAAGCGCACGTTTACAACTCTCCCGAATTTGCGAGGCTCTCGTGGCCGAACAAGAATGGAAGTTTCGTATAGGCGCCAATGGGCTCGTGGAGATTTTTTCAAGCGACTCAAGTACGGTCCAACGCACAGATCCCGAGCAAAAGGTGCTCCACTTTATGACCCTGTTGGACCAAAATTGCGCATCGTTTCTTGCGCTTTCCGAGCAACTTGACGACGTGCTTATCAAGGACGTGTTTGTGACCTTGCTTTCAAAAAGGGTCGGGGCACTGCCTACTGCTGACGCGTCTCTCGAAGAAAACCCGTTTCTCAAGCTCGTGGACTTGCGCCTTTTGGAAAATATCGGCAACAAGTTCAAGGACCGCTTGGCCCAAACCCCTTACGACATCTTGGTGCTTGTAGACCGAGTGTTGGGCCGCCGGAAAGAGTCTCAGTCTGCAAAATTCACGGAGGCTCTGGACGAAGAAGCAGATTCTGACGACGAGGACGAAGACTCGGATCAGTCTTTAGAAGAAACTCTCACGGTTGTTCTAGAGCTTCTCTCTGCCATCATTTCGGAAACACAGCCTGCCGAACTCGACGAAAAATGCAAAAAATTGCTAACTTCCATTCAAAATAAGCTCCTGCTGGACTACCCAGAACTCAAGACCGGCCAGGCTCTTGCGGCTCGCATAGGCATGTTCTTGGACGAGGACGAGGACGCCCCAAATACGGATTTGGAGCTCGAAAAAAGAACTTTTGCACGTGCCATTGCCAATCTCAACGACCCGCTTGTCCCGATCCGTGCACATGGCCTCTATCTCTTACGCCAGCTCGTGGAGCAAGGAAGCCTGGTGATTTCCGTCGATTTTGCCGTCAGCCTTCATCTCATACAGCTCAAGGACTCCGACCCGTTTGTATATCTCAATGCTATAAAGGGCTTGGACAGTTTGCTTGGGCTAGATGCCGGCCAGGTCTTGCCTGTTCTCACATCCATATACTGTGGGTCAAGTGAGCAAGGTAAAGAAAATGAGGCAGTTCTCGAAGGTTCCAACGAAATCGAGCAGCCTCATGACTCAAAAAAGACAAAGCCGATATCTGAAGCGGATCTAGATGAAAGACTCAGGGTGGGCGAGGTTCTTTTGAGGTATATCCAAGCCCAAGACGAGGCATTTTCTGGATCTTTGGCACTGCTTGTGTGTAAGCTGGCCTTGGGCTTGATCAGGAGACCCGAAAAGGGCGGAGGAAGCATCGACGATCGTTTGCGGATGTCGGCCATGTCCATTTTGGGCACGTGTTGCAATACAAATGTGTTGGGCATTATGGAACATATTGGAGACGCCGTCGATTGTGCTATTGGAGTGCTACAGCTTGAATCTGGAAAGGACCAGGCGATAATGAGAAGATCTGCTATAGTGCTTCTTTATGATTTGGTGAGTGGAACCTCGAAATCGGATTCCGTGCCTTTCCCAAGACACTATATGGAGAAAGTTCTTACAATATTGAAGTACGTGCAAAGCCACGATCTCGACTTGTTGGTGAGGGAACAAGCAACGTCGGTATTGGACTATATTGACGAATTGGTCAAGGCAGCAGTTGCGTGAATCAGGCCGGTATAGTATAGGTGTATAGTTGTGGATTGTTACTCTGCACTCTTTTGTTGGCGAAGTGACGACAGGTTCGCCAGGTGATTACCTCGCCTCTAAAGAGTACATATCAAAATGTTCAGATTACTTTTATATTATAATTTGCGCTGGTCTTGGGGCCCAGACTATAGATTACATAACTTCGTTTAGTCAACCTCCTCCATGGCGGACTCGACAACTGGCTCGTCGGCGGTGTCAGCAGCGACCTCGGCCTCGGCCTCCTCCTCTTCCTCAATGTTCAAACCCAAAGAGATCAATCTGTTAATTCTACCAGCGAAAGAAGATGGCTCCTCCAAGGTGAAACCAGAAGTGAGCAAAGCGGTCTCGTACAACAAGGTGGTCAAGTCCTTGACGGTCTTGTCCTCAGCACCATCGGCGTCGACCTTCTTTCTCAACTCCTTGATGATAGAAGACTTAGGAGAGATCTCGAAAGTCTTCTTGGAGGACATGTACGAGGACATCGTGGTGTCTCTCAAGGCTTGCGCCTTCATGATTCTCTCCATGTTAGCGGACCAGCCGAATTGACCGGTTCTGATGGCGGCAGGAGCGTCAACCAACTTGTGGGAAACAACAACCTTCTCAACTTGGTCACCCAAGATCTCCTTCAAAGCCTTGGTCAAAGGCTCGAACTCAGCAACCTCCTTCTCTCTTTGGGTCTTCTCCTCCTCGGTCTCCTCCAACTCGAAGTCCTTGGTGATGTCAACCAACTTCTTGTCCTCGAACTCCTTCAATTGGGTCATGGCGTACTCGTCAATTGGCTCAACCAAGAACAACACCTCGAACTTCTTGGCCTTCAAGGCGTCCAAGAATGGAGAGTTCTCGACGGCCTTGATGGACTCACCAGTGATGTAGTAGATGTTCTTCTGGTGCTCTGGCATTCTGGTGACGTAGTCAGACAAAGAAGTGTACTCCTCGGTGGATTTGGTGGAGTAGTATCTCAACAACTTGGCCAAGGCGTTTCTGTTTTGTTGGTCCTCGTGGATACCCAACTTGATGTTCTTGGAGAAGGCAGTGTAGAACTTCTCAAATTGCTCGGAGTCCTCAGCGATCTCGTTGAAGGTCTCGATCAACTTCTTGACAATGTTCTTTCTGATGACCTTCATGATCTTGTTTTGTTGCAACATCTCTCTGGACAAGTTCAATGGCAAGTCCTCAGAGTCCACAACACCCTTGACGAAGGACAACCACTCTGGGATCAACTCCTCAGCCTCGTCGGTGATGAAAACACGACGGACGTACAACTTGATGTTGTTCTTCTTCTTCTTGGACTCAAAAGCGTCGAAAGGAGCTCTCTTTGGCACGAACAAGATGGCCTTGAACTCCAATTGACCCTCAACAGAGAAGTGCTTGACGGCCAATGGATCTTCCCAATCGTTGGAGAAGGACTTGTAGAAAGCGTTGTACTCCTCCTGAGTGACATCGGAAGGAGCTCTGGTCCACAAAGGCTTGGTCTTGTTCAACTCCTCGATCTCGGTAACATTCTCCTTAACCTTCTTGGTCTCCTCTTCCTTCTTCTCGCCTTCGTCCTCAACCTCCTCCAACTTAGGCTTCTTGTCGTCACCCTCCTCGGCGGTCTCTTCCTTCTCAGCAGGCACGTCCTTCTCAACCTCCTTGGTGACAACCAACTCGATTGGGTAGGACACGAACTCGGAGTGTCTCTTGACAACCTCCTTGATTCTCTTCTCCTCCAAGTACTCCAACTGGTCCTCCTTCAAGAACAATCTGAGAACGGTACCACGGGTGATTCTCTCGTTGGTCTCGTCCAAGGTGACGGTAAACTTACCGCCGGCGTTCGACTCCCAGATGTATTGCTCGTCGTCGTTGTGCTTGGAGATGACCTGCACGTGGTCGGCGACAAGGAAAAGCGAGTAGAATCCGACACCGAACTGTCCAATCATCGATACATCAGCACCGGCAGACAAAGCCTCCATGAACGCCTTGGTTCCGGACTTAGCAATCGTACCCAAGTTGTTGATCAAGTCAGCCTTGGTCATACCGATACCGGAATCTCTGATTTCCAAAACCTTACCCTCTGGCTTTGGCGTGAGTCTGATGAACAATTTAGGCTCGCTCTCCAATTTGGAAGGGTCGGCCAATGCCTCGTATCTGATCTTGTCCAAGGCATCAGAGGCGTTGGAGATCAACTCTCTGAGGAAAATTTCCTTGTTGGAGTAGACCGTGTTGATGATCAAAGACATCAACTGAGAGATCTCAGCGGTAAATTCGTGTGTTTCAACTTTTTCAGCCATTTTCGTGTGATGTTTAAGAAAATTTGGCTGTCAATCTGGCGTGGAAAATTACCCGCGTTATATACGTAGCGCCCTGGCACACAAGCGCACATGGAGAAGTTTCCATGGGGTTCTTTGGGCCGCGCACGACCGCGCCTGGGTGGTGGAAGCAAATGGAAAAAACGTGGGTGGGGCCAAAGTGGAGATGGGAGAGCTAAGGGAGGAGGTGTTTTTTTTGTGTTTTTCAGAATTTCGGAGATGGTTGGTGCTGAGTCGATTTTAAGATATCAGTGAAAATTTTTAAAATAGGGGGAGTTGATGTTTGTTTGTGAGGTTCCTGTGGGATCTCTTTAATATTATAGCTTACATAGTTAGATCTGAGAGGCGACTGTAGGATCTGAGAATGGATTCTCATGGGTGCAAAACAGTGTTGCGAGTGACGACAGATGACGACAAAATAACGACCAAATGACGAGGTACGAGTAAATGACTTGGGATGTGATTATTGCTTCGTCATTCACAATGCCATTTTTATTTTACCCTTATTCCATTGTGTCGTCATTACTTATACTATCGTTTTTCTATCGTTATTCTATCGTTCTTTTGATTTCGCTATCGAATAACACCATTATGTTGAGATCTGTGGTGATGCAATATATTTGACACCTTTCCCAAGTATTTATGTCTACGCTTTCTGGAGCAAGAAGAAGCATTGTATTGAGGGAAGATTTTTTTGATGCCCTCTAGACTAAATGTGTCTGTCAGAGCTCGTAAGGATATGTTTGGTGAGTGAAAAGACAAGTTTGCGTTCTGAAGTTGAGAGGAGCCGAACCCTTTGAAACGAGCCCTTCATTCAACCACTCTCTCATTACTTTTAGGCCTCAACTCTACATCAGATTAAACCGCTTGGCGCCTGACACGGCTTCACTAAGAAAGGAAAATCGTGATTTTTTCATCATGGAAGCGCGACGGAATTGTTTAATAAAAACGATAGAGGACAAGATTGATGTCTCCAAATATCGTCATTCGTTTTTCGCATTTCCAGCGTCATTTTGTTTTTCCTTTTCTGATGACAATTGACGTTGCATCAGGACGCGACTTGTTTAAAAAACAGGATAATCTGAATGAATATAACATCTGAAGAAGCGCGATTTAGGAATATTTGTGAAAACTAAACTTGCCAACTATTAAACCAGGTGGCACAAAGATTTAGGAATTTACTGAAGCCTTCCTTCTGGATGTATTATTGTGCTCTCTTTTTGCTCAATACCATAGTGAAGCTTCTTCATCTAATCTTTGGACTTGATTCGCTTTTTTCTCGTAAAAGGGCCTAACTGTTTGAAGCCGGGGATTTTGATTTTTTTTCATCCAGTGGTGATCTTTCAGAATGAAGCATTGTTGAGTCATTAATGTGAGCAGATCAAATTTTTTTTGTGAGAGATGGAATAGGATCAGATCGGTATCCCTTTCACAGTGAGACTAATACACGCCTTTACCTGGATACATGCCGGAGGTAATTGTCGAGAGTGTAATGGACAAGGATATAGATATGTCACCTTATAAACCCGCGACTAAAGCTGCGTTTATAGAGGCTACTTTTCATGAAAACGTTGTTTATGAAACTCCTCTTTCAGTCATTCAGCAAACGAACATAGTAGGATAATAAAGAGTTGGTTTTCATATGGTAATAATAAACCCCCTTTGAGTCTATTACTCTCGATGAATCCCCAGAGTTCAACGGCCTTACTACAAGTCAGTGCTCTCTTAGAATCCAAATCAGACTCATCAGGATACATCAGGATACATCAGGATACATCAGGAGACGTCAGGAACTTCTCCAAACCTCCCGCCTTTTCACTCATACGAGCACGTCCCTCTTCACTATCCATAACCCAGACTCTCACCATCCACTTAGCCTTAAAACACAACACTTCCAAAACAGTCTAGTCTCGCCTATATCGACAAGATCACGTCCCTTCAATCTATGCGCCTCCGGCCTGGAATATGTTCTTGTAAAACTTATGCGATCTGACAGACTCAGCACCAAACCGCTTACAATAATCCCGGCTCGCTTCCAACGCACACGTGACGGTCGGCAGAGACGACTCGTTCTCGTGGACTTGCCAGAACTTTGTCCTTTTGAGTGCCCTGAGCACGCCTGCCACATATACCCGCTCGACGGTCAAGTCAGAGGCAGATAAGTCCACGCTCATGAGATCGCTTTCAAGGTCCCAGAACTCGATTCCGTTGGGGATCACCACGCTCTCATTCTCACAAACGTTGCTCTTAGAGTCGGGAACAACGTCTCTGATGCCGAGATCAAACGACGACGAGACCTGGCTCAAAGTCCATTTGCGGCCCACACGGGCCACCACCACAAGACTCGGCCGGTAGAAATGGTGCCCACACCCGCACTCTTTTAGATGAGAGCGAGCAATGCCCACAAATATTTCTTTATCGTCAAGCTTCTTGATACTTATGAGAGGAGTCCCTCCACGAAGAGGACTGATGGTCTTGACTTCCTCCGACTCTTCTATGGTACATATGCCGTTTTCGGTCCACAACTCACACTTGATAATGACGAGTGGGTCTAACAGAGTGAACACAAAGACGTGCTCATGGTGGCTTGAAGTCTGGCTTAGAAACGGAATCCAGTTTTTCTCCACGAGCTGGTCCTCGCCGCCCTTGATACTGATTTGCTTTGTCCTACTAAACCACTCGTTGATCGACAGACCCGCGTCTGCACCCTCGATCTGTTTACCTTTCTGGACCTGGAAGGGGAAACTCATGAAAATGGACCGGAAGCCCTGGACCTCGGTTCGGCCGGCCTTTTGCACCTGTTTCTTGTGAAAGGCATTGAACATGATGATCGGCTCCTCATGCCCGTTCGGGTTCTTCACAAGCGTGACCCGTGGGTCCTCGGCACCCCAGTACTTCTCGCCCGTTTCAAGCAAAAAAGGGATCGGAAGTAGCCGTGGGAACCGGTACAGGTGGTAATGGTGGCCATTGGCCGTAAATCCAGGTGAACCTTCCACGCTGTTGCTCGGAAATACTATCCTTACGTCCTCGATCTCGTGCCAGTGCTCGTCGAAGATCTGAGCTAGCGCAAGACTGATTTTCGGTTGTTTCTTGTCGGCTTCCTCCGACATGATGAGGCGGGAAACCACAAAGTGCACATTGTAGTCCTTGAGCCACACCAGGGACCCGGAAAAGCGGAACCAATGGCTCTTGATCTTGTCGTGCTTCAAGTACTGTTTGAGCACAGGCTCGAGGTGCTTGTTGTATGTGTCGCCGTACGTCTCAGACTCTTCTGCGTAGATCTCAAACACTTTTCCCAAGTTGAGAGGAATGGCTTCGCTCTGGTCAAAGGCTAACTTCAAGTCGTGCTCCTTTTTCGCGCAGTCTTGGCTTCTGGACGTCTCGTACAAGAACGAGTACAGCGTCTTGAAATGGCCTGGGCTATACGGCGGCATTTCCAATCGCTCATGGTCCAAAAGCTGGAGCGTGTCCCAGTCCTTGCTGGCGGTGTTTTCAAGATGGTCTCGAAGAAGATGTTTCGGGAGACGAGCGCCCGGCGGAAGGAGGATTTTACATAATCGTGACTTGATCACCTGAGTCTTAGCCTCTTTTGAGAAAGCAAGCCAGCTTTTCGACAAGCGCAAATCTTTGATATTGATGAATATCATGGTGGACACTGCCATGAGGGCAAGCAATCCCATGATGACAGAGGCTTTCCGCTTTGCTCCAATGATCTTGAAAAGCATCATACCGGAGATGATAGAGGAAAGGAAAAGTCTGGATCAGTAAGGGTAACAAAAGACAGGTGAGGAGTGAAAGTTCTCTTTTGTTTATCCGATCTTCTTTCTGTTTTTTTTTGTTTTCTTTGCCCTTTTCAGCTGAATAATAGAGCTTTTTCTCTCGTGTGACCACAAGCAAAAGACAATGAGTTGCTCAAGTCTTGTCCTGGCAAGTGTAGATCACACACTTTAAGGCTGATGTAAGACCTAAATGTTCAGAAAGGAGGGCCTGGACATATGCTGCAGCAAGTTGCTAAACCTTATTGAGAGCTCAGCCTGATTTCCAGGACCAGTTTGTGTCAGATTGGCTTTCTTAGCCGGAAACCGGCTCGCAGTAGGAGATCTGCAATTGTCTCAAACCGGTATGTGTCATACCCAGGGCTCATAATCATACCGCACCGAGTGTTACACGAAAATCTTGAGAGTGTAGCCTCACACTTGACGGGCGGGAGGCGCGAAATGTTGGGGCAGATCATTGATCAATGGGGTTGAGAAAGAATCCCACTTGACATACCAGCTGGTCAAGAAATTAGGCTGATATACTTATTGCCATATTGTCTTTTGGGCTATAGAAAAGGCAGCCAAAGGCTTCTGAAATTGAGTAAATATTATTCTTTTGTTTCCCTAGCTTTTATAGAAAATTTGGGTGTGTGTTGTTAGACGACCCACGCTAATTAACAACGTCCTTTGGATCCGAAGACTTTAGTGATGAGATCTCCAATTATTGGGCATTCCAATGAGTTAGTTTTGGCTCCCTTAAAAAGACTAGTTAGAATCTTTCTCAGATTCAGGGCGCCAAGGCCGAATCATCCTTACAGGTCCTTTTTCAATTCGAGATTACCGGAATTTTGAACAAATATGTAGTCAACCTCATAAGACTGGAAATACCAAAAAACTAGGGTTTTTTTACAAGTACTTTATGATCTAATGATCAATCGAGACGCATGTTTATCGCGAGACGGAAGTAGTAGGGTTGTCAGGAATAAAGTGTACAGCAGACAAGTTGTAACCCGGGTGTAATAAAAAAAGATAGTGATAAATTTGATAATATTCGGGAGAATTGATTGACATTGAAGCAGTGAACAAGCCGGGAATTTCATAGAAAAGTGGCGTTCTTCGTCACATCAAATGATTGGAAATTCTCGTGGCCCCTCATCACGTGACGCCCCTTCGCCAATCAAAGCGAATTCTGATCTACAAAGTTGCGGCTGCGAAATGCTAGCTCAAGTGCTAATTTTCTGTAGTCTCATCTTCGAAATCTTCGGGAACCTCGTCAAAAAAAAACTTGTAGATTAGAATTCTTAATCTGCGTTTTGTGCAAATTAGAGTGTGTTTTTAGTATACCTTCCCACTAAGGTACTGTGTTCATATTAAATTGAGTATCTAGCTTCGAGGACTTTCATTTAAGTCTCCGGCGTGCAGTTGAGCACCTCTGAAACTCTGCTACAATTTGTGACGACTTATTGCATTGGAGATCAAACCGATCACAAGTGGTTTTTTTAGGAACATGAAGCTTTTGTAGACCCATCGTCCATTAAAAAGTTTTGCCATTTAACAGTCTGATGCCATATGATGATGGGAACAAGCATAAGTGCAGATCATATCGGAAATGATACATGGAACATGCTTTTTGTCTTGATATGGGTGGACCAGCCAAGCCACCTGATTCCGAAATCTGATTTGTTTTGTGTTGTGAAAATATGAAAAGTCTAGAGCAAACACGAAACGCTTCCCCAGCAGGTAAGTCTGATAAAGAGTAAAGATTATACTCAAATATTGGAATTGTCCGTACTTCTAGAATAGATTGCTTACATGATGTCAAAGAGCCATTTGTAAGGGGAGTCTTCAGTTTCCAGAAGAGAAAATTGCAGAGTTTTGCTATCCAAGACACCTCGAAATTAGATTCGTCAAATGTTATACTTCCAAGAAAGTTGCTGGTTTGTCAGGATTGCTCATTTCGGTGAGGAGTCTATACCAAAGAATTCACAAAAATATGTAACTGTTTTTGAGATCAGGAGGACAATCAGTCCAAAATTTGGCAGGGACTTGCTCCCGGTATCAGCTTAGACAATGCAACACAAGAAACATTTAAAACTTAAATTGTCCCATGCTTCTTTAAGCGACGCCCTGCGACGCTACGCGATGCAATGTAGTGCCATTCAATGCAACTCGATGCCAAGCAATGTAATGTTATTCAATGCTATTCAATGTAATGCCGTGTAATGCCATGCAATGTCATGCAATGCAATACCGTGCAATGCCATGTGACTTTATGCCATGCAATGCATGGGGTTGTCCTGTGAAGCAATGCCATGCCGTGTCATGTCGGTGCCTTTGAATCAGGTCATAAGATTTCTGCACCGAAAATACCGGACCTTGGATTTCAAGATTGATTTCGCGAATATTCTGAAGATATTTTGAACAGATTGAGAAGAATCTCAAAAGTCGCTCGCGGCCAGAAATTCGCGGAGTCACTGTTCTCTTTCGAGTTTTCCATGATATGATACCATGAATCTTAAGTAAAGAAAAAGGCCTCGAAGTGCGCGAGGGAACCCAGGATCCGACTAAAAAATTAAAATTTAGACATTGGCTAATTACAAGCCCGTGAGAGCGAGAATTCACAAACTTATTAGATGAGACGCAATTAGCCAGTCGAATCCGTTCGAAGAGAGGAATACAACACAAAACGACAAAACGCAAAATTTCAACAGAAGCCAATAAAAGATCTACTTTACATTAGAAACAAGGTGAACTACAATTTTTACTGTGCCGTATATAGTATCCTTTTTATCGTTCTGGTATTATTGATGAAAAATACAATCGAGCAAAGGCTGAATTTTCTTTTGTCCCCGGCCAGTCGAGCTAGTCTAGTTTTGAGAATTGTTTTGATACTATTCAGAGTAGATTCGCTCGCAATCCCATGATGTGAATATTTCACCAAGACTAGTTAATGCAGTCCGAGAATGGTCCCCATAAAATTTTGTCCTTCTTATTCTCATAATTTTCTATGCTCTTGACTTTTGTAGACGCAATCCAATTCAAAGACACCCTTCTGGTTCAAGTTATTTTCTGCTTGTGGCCAAAGTTCAACGAGTAGGACTAAAGTCTAAAAGCGTTAGTAATTAAACTTTGATAGTTACCAGAAGTTTCGATCTATTTAAAGGCATCGAGTTTACTTGGCTAGTGCAGTTCTAGATTTTCTACCAATGTATGAAATATATACTGTTAAGATAAGACGCATAGGTGCAATTGGAACATGCCCACACATTCCGAGGTTCCTATACGTGTAAGCCAAAAGACCAAGGCAACTGTCAAATATACTAGTCTTCACGTAATTATACGCTCGACCTGTTGTACTCCTACTTATCGCATTCTACAGTCTTTGTGAACCAAGCACAATGCAAAATCTCTCTTTGTTTCTGAGCATACAACTGATCATTACGAACTTGATCGACAATAGCTCATAACAGACCAGGCTAATAGAGTTCAAAACCTGAGAAATCACCGTCTCCCATTTAAAGTATGACCAGTATTAACCAGAATTATTCACAAATTGACTATTTTTAAACTTGGCGTTACTCGCAGTCTAGGAAATGTAAATTGACTACAACACAATTGCAACAAAGATTTAAAGAAACTTTCTTTTATCCTCTCGAACGAGTAATTTTTATCTAAATATTTCAAGTAGCTCTTGACCATTGAAGAAACTAACCTGCTTTTCAATCTAATGCTGAAGTGGGAGGAAAGCCACGTACAGATTTCTCACGCGTATTGTCCTTTGACTGTCTAGTCATCGCTTTCAGAAGATCCCAGTATTCAAATAGATTCTAAATCAACCCAAATTTCTATTCTGTTTTCTCCAGGTGTTTCTCTCCATAGGCCTTGCAGAAGCTTTCGCTTGCTTCTAAGGCACATTTTACAGGTCCCAGCAAGCCATCTGCTCCAGGCTTCTTCGAGTACTCTGCCTCCTCCAAAGCTTTCAAAACCCCTTTCAAATGCACGCGTTCGACGGTGGTGTCAGAAACAGAGACATCCACACTCATGACGTCTTTTTCCTGGTCCCAGAACTCGATTCCGTTTGGGATCATTGCATTAATCCTATCACACGCTTTTTCTTCAGGCGTCCAAGGCAAGATTTCCATGCCTAGATCAATGAACGAGGACACAAGCGCGAGTCTCCAGGTGTCTTTTTCTCTTACCACCACAACAAGATTGGGCCGGTAGAACTTGAATCCACACCCACATCCGTTCAAATGTGCTCTGGCAAAGCCAACATAATATTCCGTATCCTCGGCATCATCACGTTTGAAACTGAAAAGTGGGGTTCCACCCCGAAGGGCACCCACAGATTCAGCGTCCTCGGAATGCTCCACTGTGCAATCTGCATCGGCCCACAAGTCACACTTGACGATTTTCAACGGCTCAAGCAGCGTGGCATACATCACGTGCTCGTGGACCCCCTGGTCGCCAGCCACAAACGGGACCCAGTTCTTTTCGATTTTAGTCTCCTCCTGCCCCTCGATTTTGAGCTGTTTAGTACGAGCAAACCACTGAGTCTGGGTCTCCTGAGTGTCTGCGGCCTCGATCTGTTTTCCCTTTTGGATCTGGAAAGGGAAGCTCATGAACATCGACCTTTTCCCCTCCACGTCAGGAACACTTTTGTCGATATCGCTTTTCACATGGAACGCATTGAACACAATCACCGGCTCTTCTCTCCCGTTTTTGTTCCGCACTAGGATCATCCGAGGATCCTCTGCCCCCCAGTACTTATGGACTTGCCCTATATCGAATGGAACAGGGAGAATCCGCGGGAACCGGTACAGATGGTACTGTTTATCGTTTACCGAAAATCCAGGCGAATCTTCGACAAAACTCGTGGGAAATACTAAACGGACATCCTCGATCTCGTTCCAGTCCTCGTCAAATATCTGGGCGAGCGGCACACTCAAACGAGGATGGTCCCGGAGCTCGAGTTCCGAGACTTCTAAACGAGATACCACCAAATGGACTCCGTAGTCTTTGAGCCACACTGAAGATCCCGAAAGCCTGTACCAACTCTTCAGGTACTTCTCCTCCAGCATGAACGGCTCAAGCACCGGCAAAAGATGCTTGTTGTAAGTATCGCCGTACGTTTCTGCCTCCTCTCTGAAGATCTCAAGGATGTTCTTGAGGTTTAAAGGAAGCTTCAAGCTCTCGTCGGTGGCGAGCTCAATAGTTCTGCCACGGCTTTCACACTCCGAATTGGAATCGGCTAAAAACAAAGATGTTTCTGTGAGCTTATAGGAGCCCGGCTTATATGGCGGCATCTTCTTGATCTCAGATACTTTGAGCTGGTAAGTGTCCCAATGTTCACTCACGGTGCCACCCAAATGGGTCTTGAGGGTCCATTTCGGGAAAAGCGTCCCTGCTGGAAGCATCACAGTCTGAAACTTGGTCTTGCTCACAGACGAGACCGGGATAAGTGAGTTGGGAAGACTGGATGCAAGATCCGTATCCTCATATAAAAACATCACCATTGAAAATGTAGCGCATGCTAGCAACACCAGCGCGGCGAGGTACTTACGCCAGTTGCCAGAGGTTCCAAAGGTCATGAAAGAGTCAAGGAGATTTAAAGAGATCAAGGCAAAAGAGAAGAGTAAGGAGGGTGAACAGGGGGACTAGATAAAGGGAGGGTATCGTATCAAAAGGTGTAGTCTAAGAAGGTGAAGTCTAGGAAGGTGAAGAAAGATAAAAATAATGAAAAATCAAAAAAAGGAAACATCTAGCTTTGGGGGCACACTCAGAGAATTTATTTAGTGGGGTCAGAAAAGAATCAGGTCTAAGGCTCATCACAAAATAGGATTCAGCAAGCTAGGTGAAAAATGCCGAGAATTTCCGAAGTGTAGTGGTGCCTAGCTGTTATTCGTTACTACCTCTTTACCCGAGTCTACCACATGCCTGATTCTAAAGTGAAGGAGGTGGGGTGGGTGGTGTAGCAGATGAGGAGAAGATAAGGGACTCTATTAGAACTGGATGCCAAAGAAAAAAAGAAAAAAAAGAAAGTATTGAAAGAAAGAAAGAAAGTATTGAAAGGTCAAAATAGATTCGGAGACCATCAAGAGATTCATGGGATCTTTTGATAGGACACATGTTTTTCCGGCCTTATGCTTTAGTTCTTAAATTCAAATTCTCACTTATCGAGAGGCCATATAAATTCGCATAGGTCCGTTTTGATGGCTGCGAAAATTTTGCAACCGTGTGTGAGAGCGGGCCTTGTTTCAGGACCAGGGGTGGCTTCGCATACAGGCAACCTTCACCCACAGTGTGATGAGAGGTTATAGTAAAATGGTTCTGGGCCATTTTTCTGCAGAAGTTGCAAAAGAATCGTTTGTGGGGAGCCCAGTATTGTCTCGAGGTCTTTCGAAAAGCTTTAACAAAAACTCTCAAAGCTGGACTGTAACTAGTTAGCAACTAGGATCGTGATTGAGGGTGGAAACAGCGAGTCGAATGTGAGTGGGTGATAAAGGGTAATGTATCTAGAGGCGGAAAGAGACAGCGTCCAACTCGGTCGAACAAATTGTGGACATAATTAAGGAATCTGGTGGCCTCTGACTCCTGTTTTAAGTCGCGTTTATACGAAGTTAAAAGTGCTAGTCTGTATTCACTCTGTTTTTTGAGGACGTTTTCGAAGTCAGGACGACTCTTGCTTAATTGCGTGAAATTGTCTCGATGATTTTACCGAGAAGAGCTCTTGCTTAAAGGCTTTTTGGTAATTTTTTTTATGTCAAACTTTGTAAGTTAATGTACCTTCCAATTTCAATCTCATTTCCCTGACGGGCTATTTGACGTGTCAAGTATAGATCTCAGACCTCATCATTTCAGGCTTGCAGTTCCCACCCTTTTGATAATGTGCCATGAATACAGGCCATTCATTGTGTGGAGTTTCCGCTAATCTGACGTGCTATCGCAAAAATTCACGAGAATCTAGCATGATGTATTTTGCTGTAGGACTTTTGTTTCCTCAATGATAGCTTTCGAGCCTGTTTTCATAGTGGTCAAACAAAGAAAGCTGACTCAATGAGCACTAGACATAACCTCTTTCAGTGGCTCATTGCTAAAGCTAAGCCCAATTCTGAAGCCGAAACAAGCTCAAAAATTGATTATCGACACTTCACGAAAAACAGAAAATAGGAAAAGTATTAACAGGCTCGTGTTTATAGTGCTCACAAGAGCCAGTTAGCGTTATCAAAGAAGCCTGACAAAGGTATCCTCAGTCAATGGCACGTTTGATACCAAAATTAAGTATTTGTCCAGCCGTGAAGGAATTTTCGAAAGCATGATTGCTCATACTAGAGAAAGTCACTTTCATGTCCATGACGATGTCTTCTGCATGATGGATCATCAATTCGAGGTAATTCGGGCGGATCCCTTTATCTCCATAGAATGGGCATAATTAAGGCTTAAAAGCAAGACAAGAAACACCCTCTCCACTCACATGGCAAAGGCCCGAGTTATCCAGCACGAGAGAAGCAGTTCAGTAGATGTCAGGGTTTATTGTCTACAGTTGTCAATCCAATTAACCCTTTTTATTCTAGATCTAGTTTTCAGTAGATCAAGTCAAACTAGCCCTTTTTTGGTAGATCTAGTTTTTGGCGAATCTAGTCCGATGACCTTCCTCCTTCCCATCAACTTAACTACTTCATTGGACAATCAGTTTCCAGTCAAACATACGTTATCCCAAAATTACTCTCTCTAGATTACTTCATACTCTCAGCCATCACCTTCTCGAAATACTCTTTCTAAATCACGCCATCACTCTAAAGCACCACCCTCCCTCAAATGATTATCTCCTCGGTCTCCATGCCACAGTCGATACACCTGCGGCGAACAAAACGCTCGTTTCCGTCAATGGCAAGTGGAGCCGACCAGTCGTGCGTGTGCCGGTCGTCCAAGCCCTGTCCATTGCGTAGTTTTCTGGTGTACTCCTCGGCACGCGTCTTCTTTCTCATTTCCTTCATTTTCGCCTGGTACCGCTTCTCTTTCCGGTCCAAACGCGCCAGTTCCCGCCGCTCCCACTCGGCATCTAGGCCCTCGGCAGACCCCCATTTCTTCCACGCATACTCTTCCACCTGGAGCCGAAGAAACAACTGCATTCGCAGGAATCCGTGAGGGTTCGGTTTCTCGATCCGCCGCAAGAGCCCTGTGTCTTTGAGTTCTGGCTCCGTTAGAAGGTAGTCTTCACGGCACTCTGTCTTGGTCAAAAGCGCGTACTTTTCTGGCTTGTCTCGCATGCACCGGCGACACACGCGCACGTTGAAGTTGGTCTTGAGGTTGGCGTCGATTTCCAAGGACTCACACTCGTAACACCGCGGGGCATGGGCCAAGTCGAGGGGCGGCGCAAGGTCTTTCACGGCAAGATCCTGCTTTTGTTTTTCCTTCCAATCTTTCAAGCTTTGAGGCTCATCTTCAGGGCCCTTGAGCCCGAACTTCTCCGTCTCGTCGAGAAACCCTCCACGGCTGTCTTTCATGGTGGAAAAGTCGTACTCGATATAGTCTTTTTTCTGGATCGACGGCGGGTTATACTCGGGCTTGAACCGTTTCCGGTCCTGTTCAGTGACAACTGCCACGGGGCCAGACTGGGCCAGGGCATCACGCAAGGTCTTCAGTTTTTCTTTCTGGATCTGCAATGCCCGTTCTCTGTTTTTCTCGATCCGCTCTTTTTGCTCTCGCGTGAGTTCTAGTCTCGGGAGCTCGGGTATGATTTTATATTGTTGAGTTTGAGAGACTTCATTTGATGAGACCTTGGGTTGGGATGCTGAGCTACGGGCCAGCCTTGAGTTTGTGGGATTTGTGGGATTTGTAGAACTTGAAGAGGTTTGTGGATTTTGTGATTTTTGTGGATTTTGTGACGCTACAGAAGACCCTAGGGTCCCGGCTTTACGCTGCTGTAGTCTTTCCAACGCTTTTCGCCGGTTTGCTTCCTGTTTGTCAGTATGTGTTGTTTCAACTAGTGGTGGCAAAAGGTGGCAAAAGAGGTAGCGAGAGAGGCCAGGAAGAACATGGAGTTCTAATTGACTTTCGTTTGCTCAAATTTCAATTTTTTTGTCTCTTTTTGTTTTTTGTCATTTGTTTTTTATTTTTAAGGCACATACAATTCGCTGTCGTTGCTCTTCGGTGAGACCGGCCATGCTAGTTCTGATAATTTATGAGATATGAAATTTCTTGGACTCTGCTTTGATGAGAATCTGGGGCTCACTAGATGGAGAGATGGGAGCGATAACAGTGGTGCGGTTCTGGTCACGTGCGACAGACAATAGCAAGAAATATAGCAACCAGGAAAAGGAAAAAAGAGAAGGTCAAAATATAAACGGGAATAATGAGATAAAAATAATTTAGATAAATAGAACAGAAAGAGAAAAGGAGAAATAGAGAAACAGAAAAGAATATATATATATATCAAGAGACCAAAGTTTGAGTTGCTATAAATTTTCTCAGCCAAAAGTCTCAAAAAGTAATGAAGAATCGACAGTGAAATGCCTTATTAAACTGACCCTCAATCTCTGTGCTCTTGCCTCTAGCCTCTTACCTCTGACTTCAAGTCTCTGAGGCTCTGAGTTGTTGCTTGAAATCTAAATTACCGTTGATAAGATGACTTTTTTTTCGGTAATCAAACAAATTGATCATATTTTGAAGTCACTCGAATGAAACTCTTGCTTATGATTAGACGATTCAGACTCCAATCATCGTTGTTGGATAATTTGTGACTATGCACTTCACTTTTCTTTGAGTAGGGTACCGAAAAATAGTATGAACAAGAGTCATGTCAGAATCTTTATTGAGTGTCTTACAGCAGCAGACTAAGAAGGACTTTTCCTCAAAAGCAAATTCACTTCCATTTCCATCTATCAGTATTTCATTCAGCTTCTAAAAAACATTATATACAGAAAAGACCTTGAGGATCCCCCTCAATGCTCGTATACTACCACATAGTTATCAGCGAGTGTTTTCATTTCCTTCGAATAACCTCACAAGTTTCAGTTTCGTCGGTGTATCAATATCGATAGTAAACAACGAGAGAGAGTCAAAGAACACATATTGCTTTCGGATATAGGCTGGCGAGTAGCCCTATCTCGAAACCCAGATCATTGTTACTCGAACAATAAAAAGGCAATTCTATTCACGGTTGTTTCTATTTCCGTTATGGTTAGGCTCGCTCCTTTTTGAGAAAAAAAAATTTAAACAAGCATATAAAGAAAAAAGCACTGTGATCAGGCCTTCGGAGTTGAATAATACCAAAAACAGTTGGAGATTCCGATCAACTCCCTATAATTTGACGCGGCTATTTCTAAGCGGAACCGGAGAATTTTCGCCTCACTCAGAAGTTTTGGCCTCACTCGGGGGGTTTGTCTCACTCGTAAGGTTCGCCCCACTCAGTCCATGTGATAGGTCTCTTTCTACCCAATTACGCTTCTTTTTTTTTTTTTTTGCCAACACTGGTTTGACCCTACAGCATTCCAAAATGTACAAGCAAGTTTATTCCAGAGATTTCGCAACCGCGGCAATCTCCATACTCCCACCAGGCCACTGGGGACCTCTCCAGAACAACTACACCCCGCGCAAATCATTCCTAACTCTAAATAAAAACCAAAATCCCTGAAACCGTAACATTCATAACACGAGCCGAGCCGGCAGGGCCCCGCAGAATCCCGTAGAATCCTGTAGAGCGAGATAAACGGGAAAAGGACCAAGAGGGTCACGTGGCCCCGCTCCCGGCCCTAGGCCCTAGGCCCTAGGCCCTTACCCCAGCCAGCGCTCATTCATGAAAGTCCCGTCAGTCTTGCTTGTTCAATATCTTGTTGGCCCATTGCGGCAACACAAACGAGGCCTCGTGGACCTGCGAGTTGTAGTATCTCAAGTTGTCCGCCTCGAAGTCCTCGGAAAACTTGCGCAATGGCTTTCTCACCTCGGCACTGGCATCTTTGGAACACACCATGAACCCAATGGTGCCAGAAGGGTAGGTGGGGATCGACGTGTAGGCGTACTCGGCAACGGGGAAAATCTGCCTGCAGTCCTGCTTCAACTTGGAGATGATGTCCATGTGCAACCAGATGGACTCGGCCTGGGTGGTGATGACACCCTTCTCAGTCAAGGCACCTTTCAACAACTCGAAGTAGGGCTTCTGGAAAAGCAGCTCCGCGGGGCCCTCCGGGTCCGAGGAGTCGGTGATGATCACGTCGAACGTGTTCTGGTAGTCTGCCAAGAACTTGAACCCGTCGCCAATGTGCACCTTGGTTCTGGGGTTGTCGTAGGACTTGGACATCTCGGGCAAGAACTCCTTGGAGACCTTGATCACGTCCTCGTCAATGTCACAGAGCCACGCCTCCTCGACGGACTCGTGCTTCAAGATCTCTCTCAACACCCCTCCGTCGCCTCCGCCAATCACCAACGCCTTCTTGGGGTTGGGGTGCGAGTTCAAGGCCAAGTGGGTGATCATCTCCTGGTACGAGTACTCGTCTCTCTCGGTGGCCTGGATACAGTTGTCCAACACCAACACGTTGCCCCAGTTGGTGGACTTGAACACCAAGACATCCTGGTACTTGGATCTCTGGGAGTACAAGACTTTTTCCACCTTCAACGACATGGCCGAGCCGGGCCACATGGTGTCTGAGATTTCGGCAAACCAGCCGTCCTTGATCGCAGGGTGAGTCAATTCTTGCGCCATTCTAGAGTAATTGCGTGTTTTGATAAAACGGGTGAGAGAAGAGGAAAGAAGAAGAGAGCGCAACGTTGGGCGAAACGTGGGATTAAATGTCGGCATAGATTGCGGCCGAGGCTGAATTTTTTTTTCTCAATTTTCAGCTTTTTTTTTTCTCCAGCTTTTAATCTTTTTTCATCTCTCATTTATTTTTCTCATCCTTTGATCTTCTGTAATCTTTTTTTTTTCTCATTTTTTTCTACTCTTCGCTTGATTCCGCAAGATAACCCGGATTCCGGGCACTTGCGGCAGGCCAGGGTCTGATTAGGAAACCCGATGCGCCCCAGGGTCAGGGCCGATAATGAGATTTGGTTGGGGGCAGACAAGGCAATGTTGTGGTGGTGAAAGCAAGGTCATGTTGGGTGAACTTTATTCTAGCCTCTCTCTCTTTGTTCTGATCTTTCTTCCTTAATTTTACTTCATCTTTTTTTTTCTCTTTCTTCCTCTCTTTCTTTCGTTTTTCAGGTGTCTGGATTATTACGAATTTAGGAGCCCGGGCTGGGTTGCACGGGTTGGGCGGGCTGAAGGTGGGGTCGCGGCTTAGGCCAGTAGGGACCTGAGTCACCGTTATGAGCTGAGAAAATACAGAACACACTTGGATTAGGGGGCTCTTGATGATAGGAATGTGTGATTTGTGAAAAGAGAGTAGCAATCAGGTCTGTGGCACCCAGGCTGGATTAGTGACCTATTAAGGTTCTGTATATGTCTAGTGTTTGTTAGCGAAGGGCCGAGTGAGAGACGGCCCCAAACCAATGCCCTATATTACGGTGAATCTTGAAAAAAAAAAAAAAAAGAGTAGAGCATTATGGCTATTCTTTTTTGGATTTGAATTTGTTTTTTTTTTTGGCCTTCGGCTGGTGGTTTTCTTTCCTGGATTTTCAAGCTCTCTCAAGCTGTTGTATCTACTTATCTTCTTTTGCAAGACCCTTCGATCGGTGGTTTCTCCGAGCCCTTCCATATCCAGCGTGAGTTTCGGTCACAGGCACTCACATGTCGACTGGGTGCTCTTTGAAAAAATTTGCGTGGCCTTGTAAGTGCTATGACTCGAGATGTATTGTTAAAAAAAGGGTTTCCAGTCTTGAGGTCAGATTTAAACACTCAGGCTTCGATTTTAACTGACATTGGGAACTATGATCTCCTGCTTTAGATAGACGCTTCGAAAATTTTGAAAGTTGCCACGGAAGGTGTACACTTACGTACCCGAAAGTATAAGGCGTCTATAATTAGGTTTGTTTCAGGAGCCAAATTCGTAAATTATCTAGCGTCTCTGGCTGTTTGGAATACCCTTGCTGATGCATTGCATTTAACGGTTACTCGATTGTCTTTGATACTTCGTTACGGAATAGCCTGCTCCACACATCTCACAGATTCGAGTGAGACTTGAAAGAACTTTTAACTTATTTATGTGTAGAATACCTCCTTGATGTCTTACCCACTCGTTAAACAGAATCTCTCGGGAAGGAGGTTCTGAGACATCTGTCGCAGTCTCAAAGAGTCAGATGGAAAGCGCTAGGGGACCGAAAACTGGCACAATGTCACGACTGAGAGCCTTTATCTCATGATGCCATGTAAGAGGCTCCAAAAGTCTGTGACTAAAATAGAGTTTTCACAAAAATGAGCACCATTGAAAACATGAAATGATTCTGGGTCAGCCTTTTACTCCACCAACCAACATCTTTTTTTGATGACATCCTGCAAACTACTGCAAGTTGAAAATAGTGTTATTAGCCAATACAGTCTTTGATTTTCTTCTTAGAGTTGTTATCAGAAACTGCAGCTATCTACACTGTTTTCATTCTTACTTTACCTCTGCATCAAACCTAATAACACAGTGTGTCGAATGTACTGAAAGTAGCTTGATCAAATGGAAGAAAAGAAGCGCATATACAAGATCGACTCTTTTGTCGATGGAAAATCATTCTATTTGTGGCTCAACTTCTGACACTGAATTCCTGATAAATGTAAAAAAAGATGAAGTTGCCAAGTACGCCTTTCGTTAGCCGAATAATTGTATCACCTTGAATCATTGCGATAAATTATTAAGCGTCAATCATGGCCAACTACAGCTAAGTAGGGCATTGTGCGATAGTGCGGGGAAATGTCCTGAACTTGGAGTGACACCCGCTTTTTGATCAACTCTTCATTCGATATGCTTTGGTAGAAAAACAAAATAAATTTGCAATAGCAAGTATTTACGAAATTCTCAAGAAAATTATCTTATTTTTTAACTTCAGAAAAACCACCCGGCAGCTCAAATAAACTGGTGGACTTTTTCTCAAATCCAGTATTCAGAGGCGTTCACCTGCACAAGGCTTTCTCCCCATCATCTGGCCTTCACCCTGTGGAACGCGTCAATCTGTGGGTAGTTAAAAAGATCCGTGTTTTTCGACCGGGAAAAGTTATAAAAAAGAAAAAAATACGAGAAAGTATACAGATATCTGCTCATGTCGGCAAGACCTTCAAAATAACGGTCAATTGCAAACTCTCAACCATCACTGAACAATATTAAGACTTACTGTATAAATCTACTATTTCTCTCTCACTGATCAAAAAGATAAAATGGCCGACCAAAGACCAAAGACTGTAGACGGATGGTTGAAAGCCGGTAAACACAAGGCAAAAGACACAGAGACGGTATTTTTCGAGCCCCGCGACCAGCCCGGAATCCAAACCCGGATCTGGATGAAGGTCTTGTTCAACAGACTAGAGGATGTTCAGGGCTACTTCAGATGGAATTTTCTCAGCCCCAAAGATCACGTGGAACGCTGGCGGACCGCCGAGAACAAAAAGGGTGTCGATTCGAAGTACACGGCGCAGGTGACGGTTCTTTTGGGCCAGGAAAAGGTGCCTCCAAAGCAGAGATCCCCAGCGCAGTTTTATGAACATATGCGTGTGGAAGAGGACCAATTAAGGTTGTGGCTGGGATGGAAGGATGGCGTGAAAGTGGCGATAGCCAATTTGGACCCTTCTAGCCCGAACTATGAGTCTTCGAAAGAGGAAATGCTCATTTTTCTCGAGAAGCTCGAGGGGCCACTCGACGAGGTGTGTACTGAATGGATGCACATGACAAAGTACCAGCCAGGCGCCAAAGTGCACCAGAAATTCAAAATGAGATGC
This sequence comes from Metschnikowia kofuensis (nom. inval.), assembly GCA_030564885.1. Classification (NCBI taxonomy): domain Eukaryota; kingdom Fungi; phylum Ascomycota; class Pichiomycetes; order Serinales; family Metschnikowiaceae; genus Metschnikowia; species Metschnikowia kofuensis (nom. inval.). The sequence continues at coordinate 31,685 of JAJLZY010000119.1, forward strand.
GAGGTCGAGAGGGCCCCTGTGTTCTGCCACTTGTGCTATACTGTGGCCCATCCTTTTTCGACATGTGAGGCCAGGGGATGCACCGTCTGTGGGTCAAAGAAACATCCTCATTATAAATGCTCTAAAAAGTGCGAGTGCAAGACCCTGCCTCCGCACGTGAAGGCCGAATGTCCCAGAAAGGCAATGAAGGCGGGGTCTGAGCCGAAAAGCGGGTCTTTACGCACAATCCAAAGAGCCCAGATGGAGCAAAATGCCTCGAGTTTGAGAAATTTGAGTGCAAATCATGTGACACAGTCGGCTGCTCACCGGGATGGGAACTTGGCATCAGAGTCGGTCTCAGATCTGGTCTCAGATCTGGTCTCCGGGTCGTCAAACTCAGTTACTGATCGTGACGTGGATTCAGTCACAGAGTCGTTCACCAATTTGAATACTTATTCAGATACAGGTTCGGATGAAATCACAAAGAGGCACCTGAAACCAGGAGGACACTGGACATAGAAATGCCGACGAAAGCATCTCGTTCAAAAGTCCAATGAGAAGCGCAAGGGGTTGGAGCTTCAAAAGCTTGCCTGGTCAAAACATATATAGTCTATGACACAAATCTAGATCTAGTGAAGGGGCCACGCAAATTTGAAGTCATTTTGAGATGGTTTCTTTCCATCTGAATCTCTGGCCTAGCCTCAATTCGAAGTTTTTATGGCCTCGACAAGGGTTTGAACTCGCCTGTTGGAAACAACAATTGCTTTTGTCAAGACACAGCTTAAGAGCCCGTGTTTGCGTACACTTTTAGCTCATACACCAAACAAGCTCGAAAAACACAATCGTCTTCATCTTAAAGATACATGCTTTGAGATCAGAACAGATTCAATCTCTAGAGTCTTGTCTTCTACAGGTTTTCATTCGGCTAATGGGTGACTGGCGGTCGCAATGACGTCCCCTCTTGCTAACTTAACATAAATTTGAAGGACTCGAGAAAACTCGTACAAGGTGGTGATACAACACTGAATCGAGTGATCGAGACGGTGATGTATCTTCATTTATTGTGGCAGTGGAGCGGGATGATCATTTATGGTGTGGAAATTTCGGAATCTCATTTAGAAATCTGTTTGGACGAGTGAAATGATAAATGCATTATTCGAACTGGAAGTCGGTCTACTATGACATGATATCTACTCCCGTTTTTTTTGTACCTGAGAGAACAACTCGAGATCAGAACTTTGCGCATTCGAGGGTCGGCTATTTTCTATTGTTTGAGACTCAGAAGCCTCCGATATGACTGACAGGGTTTTTGAATCACCCTTTTTCGAATTTTCACTTTACTGCGTCGCTTTTCCTCCCACTTGGGTCTTTGGATCTGTGCCGAGGTGGCCAGAGATCGTACAATTCGTGCAAGTATAAGTGATCAAACAGCTGTATGAAGTTATCGAAATCCAAGCGGCGGAGCTCGGCTGCAAAAAAGCCTCCCACTGAACTAATCAAAGCTTCATTGATGATGGCGTCTGGCGTATCTCTGGAGATCTGCCACAGCAATTGCCAAAACTCGTCAAGAAACTGTTTCAACGGTTTTTTTCCTCGCTTCATGGTGATGAGGGCCTGGTAAGCCTCGGCTTTGTGATTCTTGGGACAAAACTCATCTTTTAGGAGCGCGAGAATCGTGTTCCCAGATAACTCCTCCCAAGTTGTCGATTTCTGCAAAACGTCGACCCATTCTGCGGCCGCCTCCAGTGTCAGCATACGAATAAGGGTACGTTGATTACTCATATTCTCGTCAAACCTGAATTTCACTTGACGAATATATTCGAGAACCACCTGTGGATTTCGCACACCATTGTAGGTTGCGATCTGTTGGGCGTACTGACCAAGAATGTAGCGGTCGGGGTAGGCTTCACTCATAAGATTAGGAAATGAGAAGAACAGAAAGGAATTACAAGTCAAAAATCTGATTGAGTTCCAAATTTGCTCGAGTTCTTTTTTGTTGTCTACATGGGATCCACTAATATATATAGGTTCTCGGAATGCACGTGATCGAAGCTTATGGCCGCGCCTCGTTTTAAACGCGTCGAGCTTAAGCTATAATTAGCATGCACAATGAAGCCTCGAACAATTGTGAAAAAATATATATATATATATATTGGCAGGACAGAGGAAAAATTCTGAACTTTGAGTAAGGATCCTCCAGTATGAGAATTCTTTTGAAATCATTCGCTTAAGTGTTGTTTGGCGAATGTCTCCGTTTTCCAATCTTTCTTTTATCTCATCTTCTAAATCAAAATGAAGCTTGGTTCTCAAAATCATTGTCTTTAAATTCGCTTCCGAACGAACATATCACAATGAATACCCGAAGAACTCAAAAAAGCTTGATTTAAAGCTTCTCGAATGATCTCTTAGGTCAGCTAATGAAATGATAAATATTTGCAGGATGTACCGAATAGTATGGAAAATTGAAGCTCCAGTGATGACCTGATATTTATGGACAGATATGATACGTTATTATGTTTCTCGCGAACATACCTTTTCTTGTTTCAAATATTTTTCTAACTGCTCAAAAAGCTGGGGCATTGTTATAGATGACAACACAATTCTTTTCACCAGCAGCACTCGTGTCGCCTCAAGGCTATCGATTGTGATTCAAATCCTCGCTCTTGAAATGTTTCAGAGCCCCTGAATCATGCAATATAATTATATAAAAATTCAAAAAAAACCCCGAGGAACGTACTCAGTGTCTACCCCGGGTCGCCTCACGGCAATGCAACCCCTCTTGGCACGCCTTAGTCAAAACGTAAGAGAAAATGTCATCAACGCGCTGGGTGCGTTCAAAAAAATCATCAATGCTAAAAACTAATCTGGGAAAGACTGTAGCTTTTTTTACTGTAGCTTTTTTTATTCATGCCTTCTCTTTCTGAGGCAAAACACTCTCTATTTTTTGCAAGATTGATATGAAATTTAAACATCCTAACATTGACAAATTTCGTCTAACAGGTGTCATGAATGAAGCTCAAAACGGAATTCCGGCCGAAAACCATCAGCTTGTGCTGACCTTGCTAATCCCCCGGCTCCGCCGAGCTACAGCTTCCGCTTTTGAAGTCCTATTGTGAGGCTCGAGTTGCCCATTTGGATCCCGTCGTGGGACTCAGTCCCGTCTCCTTGTTGACAGGAGTAGACACATAATGACAATTTTCTTTTTTGTTTGATTCGTTTGTATTGAAGGATGTCACTGGTAAACCAGTGACGAATACTATATAACTATAGAAAGCCTAACAACACACTCCGGATCCCACACTCCACGCCGAGACGGGAGGTACCCCACGCTGTTCCACAGCAAAAGCACTTCAGATACCCAGAAACCTTATTTGTTTTTCGCGGGGTTCGAACCGCGGTTGTAAAGGTTTGAGGTTGGCAATTGTTATTTGTCTAAGCCGCTATTCATCGCGGACAAAGACGCTTGCTGCAGTTGCGAAGCAAAAAACTTTTTCGCACATATTAGTACAGAACGGCGGCTATCTAGTCCAGTTTGATAGAAACATATACATGATTCATGCGCTTCATTGTTCCTATTTTGCAACCCCAAGATGAGTAGAAGCAGAAAAGGCCTGGCTAGCTCAATGGCTAGAGCGTGAGACTTTTAATCTCAAGGTTGCGGGTTCGACCCCCGCGTCGGGCTTAACTTTTTGTTTATTTTGCATTTTCAAGCTGTGACTCGGAATACATAGACTTAGCATCTTTCATTCTACTTCGGTCAGGGCGTCTACAAATCTTGGTTTCTCGCATGAATAAATTATGAGGTAATCTCGTATGTATGTAATGAATTTGAAAGCTTACTTCTTCACGGAAGCCATCTTGTTCAAAGCGGAACCGTACTTGAACCACTCGATTTGCTCAGCGTTGTAGGTGTGGGACAACTCGGTCTCCCAAGCCTCACCCTCCTTAGGGTGGACTCTCAAGACAAGGTTCTTACCAGGGGTGAGCTCAGTCAAGCCGACAATGTCAACCTCGTCGTCTGGGTTGATCTTATCGTAGTCAGCGACGTTGGTGAAGTTTAATGGCAACAAACCTTGCTTCTTCAAGTTGGTCTCGTGGATACGAGCGAAGGACTTGGTGATGATGGCGAAACCACCAAGGAATCTTGGCTCCAAAGCAGCGTGCTCTCTGGATGAACCCTCACCGAAGTTCTCGTCACCAATGACAACCCAGGTCTTGCCAGCGTCTCTGTAGTCAGCGGCAGTGTCTGGAACACCCTTGTACTCACCAGTGTAGTGGTTCTTGACGTTGTTAACCTCACCGTTCTCGGCGTTAGTGGCACCGATCATGTAGTTGTTGGAGATGTTCTCCAAGTGACCACGGTACTTCAACCATGGACCGGCCATAGAAATATGGTCAGTGGTGGTCTTACCGACGGCCTTGATCAAAATTGGCAATCTCTCGGCGTCCTTACCGTTCCATGCCTTGAATGGGGTCAATTTTTGCAATCTGTCGGAAGTTGGGGCGATGACAACCTCAACAGAAGCTCTGTCGGCTGGAGGAGCTTGGTAGGTGTTCTCACCCTTGTCGTAACCGTTTGGTGGCAAACCAACACCAACTGGCTCAGACAACTTGAACTCCTTACCCTCGGAGTCCTTCAAGGTGTCAGTGATTGGGTTGAAACCCAAGTCACCGGAGATGGCGTAAGCGGTGACCATGTCTGGGGAGGCAACGAAAGCGTGGGTAGCTGGGTTACCGTCGTTTCTGGAGGTGAAGTTTCTGTTGAAAGAGGAGACAATGGTGTTTTTGTCACCTTTCTTGATGTCTTGTCTGTCCCATTGACCAATACATGGACCACAAGCGTTAGCCATGACAACACCGCCAAAGTCTTCGAAGGTCTTCAATTGACCGTCTCTGGCAATAGTAGCTCTGACTTGCTCGGAACCTGGGGAGATGGTGAAGATAGACTTGGAGCTCAAACCGTGCTTGGCGGCGTCCTTGATGATCGAAGCGGATCTGGTCATGTCCTCGTAAGAAGAGTTAGTACAAGAACCGATCAAACCGACCTTGACCTCCAAAGGCCAACCGTTGGCAATAGCAGTCTCCTTCATCTTGGAAACTGGGGTAGCCAAATCTGGAGTGAAAGGACCGTTGATGTGTGGTTCCAAGGTGTTCAAGTCGATCTCGATGACTTGGTCGTACTCACATCCCTCATCAGCAGACAAGTAGTCCTTCTTGTAAAGTTGAGCAAACTCAGCAATCTCGGATCTACCAGTGGCGTTCAAGTAGTCAGCCATGGAGTTGTTGAATGGGAAAACAGAGGTGGTGGCACCGATTTCGGCACCCATGTTACAGATGGTTCCCATACCGGTACAAGAGAAGGTGTCAACACCGTCACCGAAGTACTC
>JAJLZY010000120.1:0-37363 GCA_030564885.1 Metschnikowia kofuensis (nom. inval.)
ATGGAAACGAGTCGACCTTGAAGTACTGCGTGGCGGTCGAAAAAGTCCGCTGGATATGGACATAAATAGCCAACGCCTCCGGAAGTTTATTTGCCGCAGCGTATGAGTCGGCGATAACCGCCGAGTCCGCCACAGTGAAAAGCTTCGATAACTCGTCTAAGGACTCGTACAATTCCTCGTCATTGTAAACACCAGGCAAGTCTTTGAGCTCGTCGGTCGTGGCAGCCAAAGACTTGTACAAACGCGAGATGTCTTTATTTGCAGCCAGCACCTTGACGGCAGTGGGAGTGGGCTGTGCCTGCAATTTCTCGGTGAGCAAGAGATCGCGCTTGACCTTTACAAAAAGCATGTGATACTTCAAGAACGTCATGAGCACGGCGTTGTCCTGGTTCTTCTCCAAATCGTCGTCGTCTGTGCTTTTTTCAAGATCGTTCTGATGAGTGTCCACAAGGGCCGCCCATCTTGAGAACAAGGAGTCGAAGTCGTTTGCTTCCGTGTACAGTTTCCAGTCCTCCTGGCGCACCTTGCTGAGATTTACAGCCAACTCGTCGTTGTAGATGGCCGCTGAGTGGGCCCGCCAGGTCACGCTTTTCTCCACGTTCTCCTCGGCGATTTCGTTTACAAACGCCGGGTCTTGGGCGCTCACAAGATCTACGAGGCCGGCCAAGTACGGTACATTGCGATCATGGCAATGCTTACGCGCCACGGTCCGCAAATCCGCAGTCGTTTTTCCCCCCGAAAAGTCTTGCAGGTTTGCAAGCGATAACGAGGGATCGACCAAGGTGTCGATAATTTCATCAATAAGAATCTTGCCGAAAGACAAGTCTTCCGCCGAGTTACCCGACGCGCTGCTGGCAAGCTCTGCAGCCAAGAATTCCAAGCCGACTCTGGCGGCCGAGAACGCGTAGCGGGCGTCGTTCCAGCGCTTTTTGTTGACGGCATACTGGCCATGCACAAGGGCTGCAAAAACGTAGAATTCCAATTTTTTCAGCGCGTTCCGCTCACCCGCAACTACCCCCACGAGTTTCTCGCCCGTCTTAGCCGCCAGCTTCAATTTGCTGGCCATGAGTTTCTTGGCTCCAGGGATCAGCTGTCCTTTCAATTCCAGCATGCTCTTGACCTCCAACGAGTGCACGAGGTTACGTTCAGCGAGCAAGAGAAGCACGTTTCCGTATTTGGCGTTTTCCTCATACTGCGCCGGGCCGATCGCAGACGTTTTCTCCTTTTCACGGTAGTTTTTTGTGTCCTTAGTGATAAGGTTCAAGTCGTGGCGTAATCTCAACAATTCCCGCGCGATCTTCTGTCTGTGTTTGCGGAAATCTTGGGGAGATGTGAGATACGCGTTGAGCCGCTTGCCGAAAGTCTCGTCTAGAGGTCCTGAAAGCGACATGGTAGGAAATGGTAGGATAATAGAATGTGTTAAAGGTAGGATGGTGGTAGGCGGTAGTTGAATGGACATTTTTTCAAGGCCACGTGGTGTACGGGTGTGTGCGTGGGTGAGAGAGAGAGGTGGAAAGAGAGGTGGATAGAGAGTGTAGCCTGACAGGAAAGTGAGTTATGTCACTGATTCGAAGGGAAAAAAAGCCATTTAGGACGCCAGTTCTTGAATTAAGTTATGTTGAGGTTCTTTGGGAGACAGAAACGAAAGAAATGGTATTATGGAAAATTTTAGTCGCATGGTGGAAAAAGAGAGGTATGGGAAATTTAGCCTTATAGCAGCTTTTAAATACCGTGGACTCATGAGGTGACTATGAGTAGAACTCCAGCAGCAGGCCTCTGGCAATGATTTTTCAAAAGGAAGGTAGAGCATCGATCGAAATGAAGCTTAATTAATTTATAGCTTCAAGTCTCTTGAAGTTGTTTCTAATTTGAAGACTTAAAATTACATTTAAGATTAAAAAAAAAAAAACAATCAATTACAATAATGACAGAATTACCTCAAACGTTACTGTTTGTTAGATTTTCATGTTGTTCATCTGGGATATTCAAAGGGGGTCGCGTTTCTCATTAGTCGTGAGTGATTTTCAATCTTTTTATAAGTTCGAAATCGGCAACTTAAATAATCAATTCACACAAGAAGTTTTAATTAACATTTCAAAACATAAAAACTCTAATCATCCAAAATCACTCACCAAAAAGTCACCGCCTAAGCTTCCGTGATACTTCTTCTGTCATGAAAGTCGATGTTGGACTGCACACAGCCACTCAGCGCGGCCCCAGTACTGTCGCAGGCTCGCAGCCAAACTTTAGCCGTTAAGCACAATAGATAATGCTCTAATTAACACCCTGATTTCCTAAACAGCTCCACCAATTTTTACCAAAAACCTAAATTTTTCCTCATAAGTGTTGACTCCGACCATGGATGAAATCATCAACGGCAGGCTCGACATCTACGCCGCGCTTGGAGTCGCCCCAGACGCGCTGGGCTCTGAAATCTCAAAGAAATATAGGCAGATGGCCCTACGGTATCATCCAGACAAAAACACATCCGCGGAAGCGCCGGAGAAATTCCAGTTTTTCTCAGCCATCAACACTGTGCTTCAGGATCCAGGCCTCCGCCACCGGTACGACGAAATCCGCCGGCAGCGGCTGACGATCCAGGCTCCAAATGTCGCTGAAAGCGTTCAGAACCAAATATTGAGGTTCAAGGAGGAACTACGGGCCCGGGAAAATGAGGCACGAAAGCTGCAAATCTCGAAGGATGTGCCTGGGCATAATGCAAATGTACTGGTGCTAAGCATGAAAGGACTTCGCCTCCGAAGAGAGCTTCAGGCCTCTCTCCAGCAAAAACACGGATATGTCTCTTTTAGAGACATCGATGTGCCTCAGCACACTACTGACTTTCTAGTGAGGGCACCTGTGCTTGACGTAGTTTGGAAATTCAGACCTGAGGCCTCCGGACAGATCGATACAGATACGCTACGGCGTATTTTCGACCTGTTTGGGCCTGTGAAACTGTGTGAAGTCAAGGGAAACGACGGCAGGTACGTCAAGGGAACAGTGGTCTTTGTAAACACCATGGACGCTGAAAAGGCAATTTCTCACGATTACGGGAAGGCAGATCTATGGAATGGGACTCCTTTTAGGAAACTTGCCAGCTTGTTGAGAGGCGTAAAAAGATCAGAGACATCTGGTGCTGATTCTGCGGAGAATAGCCTGCGGGAGTTTGACGACGAGATCAGTCATTTTGTGGCTGTGTTGAATGAGCAGAAAGCCGGAGTTGCTATGAGGTGAGATACTTCGGAGATTTGAAGATCGACTCAGTGATTTCAAGTGAGCCCTCGAAAATTGACTCGAAAATTCAAGGCTGCGTGGGAGATATAATGAAGAAGAGTTACATTGTTCCCTGGACCTTTTAAGCATAACATTATTGAGAACATGAAGATTATTGAAGATCATTGAAGGTGAGTGAAGATGAATGAAGATGAATGAAGAGTGATCGCGGAAAGGCCATTGAATTATGTGGCGTTCTTTTGGTATATGACCAATTATAATCATTTCCCAAGCTTCTTGTCATACTGAATATAACAGCAGCTCGAATGACGTAGAGAAGCAAAGACAAACACAATGTCTCCGTTGTCTCTTCGAAATGATAGGCTGAGTGTTAGATCTCTTGGACTTAAAACCCCGGTTCAAGACCTTTCAAGATCTTTCAAGACCTTTTCTTTCACGTTCCTTTGGAGTACTTTTCAATTTGCAAGAGCCATGCCAACATCACCCGAAAATATCCGAATAATTCGACTAGTAGCGAGTCTATCTCGAGTTTTCAGTTTCATTGCCACTGACTTCTAATTTGACAAGTCTTATAAGCTAGTCCATACGACAAGTCATCACTTCAAACTACATGAAGTCGAGCTGAATGGAGGACAGGAAAGTTTTCAGCACCTACTTGTTTCATATATATCATTCAAAAGCAACATTCGTGTGTATTCAGCATCTACTCAACAATCTAAAATTACGCGGAGACAGAGCCTTAGCTTCAGGCCAATGCTAAAGCCTTATCACCTAAATTATTTAAAGGTAGTCTCCGCCTCAAAGCACTTATCCCTTAATCTACCCATCTCCTTCGAAAAAAGAGCACAATTCATTCCCAATGGTCCTCTCCGTTATCTTTCGTCCCAGCAGCGAGAGCCTGAATGAACGGGCCGAGAGCCCTGCTAGTGATGAAACAACCGTGAAACAACAATCAAACAACAGTGAAACAACTGCAAAACAACAATCAAACGCAAAAATTGCATGCAAAGCTCGTCGCTCCCACAAAGTCTACCTCATCACCAACACTCCAGCCGAGTTCGGTCAATCCCTCGCAGTCATCTATATTACTATGGACCACCTACTTCAAGTAGAAGTAAACGCCTGCAAAAACAGCGAAAACAGCAGCCGCAATCAAGGGGAAAGGCAAGCTGCTCACGTCGGACAGCTTGGTGCTAGAGGTCACGCCCTTGGCCTGTTTCACCACGCCTCCCTCGAGTTTTCCAATCAACAACCCCTTCAAAATGTCGTGGGCGTCGTCGGAATGTCCAATGTCGTCAAAAGCCTCCGTGGCGTCTTCCCCCGCACAGTCCACAATCACCTCCTCTCCTCCGGGGTGCTCGTCCAAGTAGTTTCCGACGTCGTATACTTGGCCGTTGTATACGATCCACAAGTCGTCGGCGGTGTTGTGTTTTTTCACCTCGTCCAAGGTGTATACTTTCAAGTCGGCGGTGTCGGACATGCTCTAGAAGGTGCTATATAAGATAAGAAAAGAAGCTTACGCTGGTTGCGGACAAAGAAACGCGGTGACAAACAAAGAAAGATTCAATGGCGTAGGTGCCCCGACTCAGGCTCGGACTCGACTGTCGATTAGGCCGCGGCTCCATGTGAGAGCAGACGCGCCTGTCTGCAGTACTGGCACGGCACACAAGGTCCCAATCAAAATGTTGGAATTGGTAACGCGAAAAAATGCGACTTGGTGCTGGGATCCATGCACGTACTGGGCGGCCCGATCCGCACGTATATATTTGCCGGTTTGGGTAAAGCACACCGATGAGACAGGCGGAAAGAAAAACAGTTAATCATGAAAAGAAGAAAAATAATAGAATGCCAATACATTAAGTAAATTTATACATTGATAAAATTGAAAAGGTGAAGACGTAAAAATTTGAATATCTAGAAGGAATGTTTAGGGGACAAGAGTGTGGCTGAACTTTTAAAGCCATACTACTTCCAAGAGCGTTTAGATTACGATCCCAACAAATAGCGGACCTAACTTAAATAATTGACGACAGTAAAAAACGTGTGAGATGAGCCCGTATCGGATTTTCAATTCCAATGACAACGATATGAATCACTATCTGTCTCTTTTTCCATCTCTTACTTTTTCCACCTCACTTTTTCCCGATAAACTTACGATCTTCAATCGTCCCATGTGTTGTAGAATGGTGTTCTCTTGACCCTGGGCAGAGTCACGTGACTCAGTGTCAAGTGAAGTCATGCTCCAAAACCGAATCGGGCTAAACTTCCATGTGAATATGGTCTTGTATTCCAATTTCTTACATACTTAAAAAACGCGTCAATGGCAGTTTCCTACATCAACGATCATTTCTTCAATATGTGCGTGAGAGGACAAATGGAAAGAAGTGGAAGGTATCATCCGAGCTGGTGGACTAACTTCTAACTTCTAACTTCTAACCTCTAACTTCTAACTTCTAACTTCTAACTTCTGACTTATGACATCTAGCATATCGTATCTAACATCTACCTTCCCATACCTTACTTCTTCTCTACGACACGCTGAAGCTCAGATCAATCTACATGTGGGCACAAATACTAATTTTTTTCTTTCTTGAAAATCTGATATCAATCAACTCGCTGTGCTTTCTTTGAAATTGACTCTGAACACTCTCCAGCTCTTTATCAAGCCGCATTAGTCATCAAATTAAAGACCATTCCATGCAGTAGTTTACAGGAAGCAGCCATTGTAATTTTCTGAATCCTTGGAAATTGATGAAAAACAATCGTTCTGTTTATTGGCGAGTAGGTACACATGAAGAGACTGTCGTCATACGCCAAGATAAAGTTTCCGTAGATGATAATTGCTACCCAAATTTGTTGGATCTTGTCTCTCAGGTTCTTTTGAATTCACTTGAGTTTCTGCTTTGTTTACTCCAAAAGCCCTGCAAAGTACGCATGCCTAAAATAGCTCTACGCTATGTCGAAATGATTTTGAGTACTAGAATTTCTAGCATATGCCTTTGTTTCACCGCCCAATGTGTTATTTTTTTCTTTCTTATTCTAGAACGGTATCATTTTATCCGTACGCATCCAGTGCCTCGCCCTTTGCTCGAAATTTGAACTTTCAATGAACCCGAATAAACGTTTTTTGGAGTGAGTGAGCTCACACGGTATACACAAGGCCATAAAGAGTTGCTAAATCGAAACACCATGTATGAAAATTCTTGGAACAACCAAAATGTAATTGTTGTAGCAAAAATGATTGAAGTCAAATGAGATCACACACCGTGGGGGCTCAATGATCTAGTCTGATTATCTCGATACCTTCTAATTGCGCCTTCGGTTCAATCTACCTCGAGCATTCAAAACGGAAGCTTTTCGCAAGGGGGAAAAGATTAAAGTGTTTTCAAACGAGCAATAATATTCATGAAACGGAATTTTGTATCATCCACCATCTTTGTCTCAATATGGGAAGAACCTGCTACCTTGACTCCAGCAATTCTCTCTCCACATAGGTGACGTTCGAGAACAGTCAATTACGCGTAGCCTCATTGCAATGTGAAGAGCCAAAGAACGTGTTTTCATCAATGAATCACCGATACCAAATTCTACTAGATAAATACAAATCTAAATCCACCCCCATTCTTCACCTGGCAATTCTACTGTGATGGCTCAGGCTCTGAAGGCGTGGCTCTGACCACCAATACATCGAATCTATCTCTCATGGCGAAGCTTGTGATTGCGCTCTCTGTGTCTGAGCATTTCATCATATCATGAGTGACAATATGGAGGGCCAGTGCCAGTGCATGTGCCGGTTCCAGTGCCAGTGCCGTTTCTTTGAGCACGTTTTCCGCGGCAAAGACCTCGTCGATGGCCTTGAAATACTCGATTTTCACCTCGACGGCCTCGGCGCTTTCCCGCAAGTAAGCGTCGAACTGCTGCTCAAACTGGCGGTTGAACCCGGTCGCCGAGCGCACGTACACGTGGATTTTTGAGGCCGCACGTGTCAATTGCCTGGTTAGGTGAAGACCCAACAAGTCCAGTGCGCTGAGTCTGTCGTCGTGGTCAATAATAAACAGAATGTGCCGAGCCAGGTCAGCAGCACCTGGGTCTGCCTGCGTGCCCGGCAGGCTCTCGGGCGTAAGGAGCACGCCCACGTGGCCCGCACAGGAGTCAAGCAACTTCTTATAGTTTGCCACCAACTCCGAGGTTTCTGCCTCTGGGCGCACCATGCTGGGAATGGGGATGCACGTGAGCACAAGGCTGGCCGGGCTGGCCAACTGGTCGTTGACGCTGGCGACGAAGTTCTTCATGGGCGCAAGAAGCGAGACCGTGCGCAACTTGGTCTGCAAGAGCGAGCTGAAGGCGTTGATGAGGGCGAGAATCGACACCAGGTCCGCGTACTCTCTCTCGTTGGAGATCTCCGGGTCGCCGGCCGAGGACGCCTCAAGCAAGTGCGAGGTGCGTGACGTGAACTCCCGCAAATGCACGGCGGTGGCATCGGCGTAGTTGGCCGACTCCTCGAGATCCTTGAAGAGCAAGAGAAGACTCGAAAGACTGTCGATGTTTCGGAGGAGAAGCACGACCGACGGGAACCGGAACCGGCCGAGCGTGTCGAGCGAAAGCACGCCCGTGGGCTCCTTGAATAGCGAGTCTTTCTCCGACTCGGGCTCGGCCGCGCGGGCCCACTTCTGGCCGCCCGGCAGCAGTCTGTGGCGCGCAGGATACACCCAGAGGGCGAGCGGGGTGGTGGAGAACGTCGTGAGCAACGCCATGAGAATGAAGATGGAGTAGACGCGCGTCGAGATGATCCGTGCGTTCAAGCCCACGTTCAACACGACAATCTCGACGATTCCCTTGCACGACATCAAGACGCCGACGGCCAAGGAGTCGCGCCAGAGGAGGCCATTGAGCTTTGCTGCGAGGAAGCCGCCGAGCACCTTCCCGGCCATGGCCAACGCAATCACCGCCACCACGTACGCCCAGTCGATGCCGCGGTCCAACTCGCCCAAGTCGACGTTGAGCCCCGCCACGGCGAAGTAGATGGGGATCATCACCAAGTGGACCAAGTCCTCGAGTTTCTCGGTGATCTGGATCACGTAGCCGTTGTCCCGCGGCACAATGACGCCCACCATGAACGCGCCGAAGATCGGGTGCACGCCGATGATGTCGGTGTAGAAGGCCGACACAAACACCATGGCGATGATGAGCGCCATCAGCACCTGCAGCGGCTGGCCCGTGGCCAACTCGGTCGTGAACCGCCGGAGGTATAGCCGCAACGCGTAGCGCACGGGGTACATCAAGAGCACGAACCACGCCGCGGTCAAGAGCAAGATGTAGAGCGTGTGGATCCCGTTGTCGGCGTTTGCAAGCGTGACCACCAACGCCAAGAGGATCCACCCGACCAAGTCGTTGATGATGCCTGCCGAAAGCACGATGGTGCCGACCCGGTCGCCGATCAAGTTCAACTCCACCAAGATCCGCGCCAACACCGGGAACGCGGTGATGCAGAGCGCCACGGCAATGAATACCATGTATGTGGTGAACAGAATCGGCGACGTTTGCGCGTCGCTGTGGTACTCGTTATACAACCCGCGGGCGATGCCGCAGCCCATGGCAAACGGGATGGCCATGTTGATGAACCCGACCGTGAGCGCCACACGGGCGTTTTTGCGGATGTACCGGAGATCCACCTCCATTCCAACAATGAACAAGAAGAGAATGATTCCTATGTTGGCCACCAACGTGAGGCCGACTTTCGACGCGGGCGAGAAGCACGTCGCAGAGAACCCGGGGATCCGCCCCATCACCGTGGGGCCCAAGATGATCCCGGCCAACACCTCGGCAATCACCCTTGGCTGCTGTATTTTCTTGAGCGGCCAGTGCAAAAGATGGCAAAAGAACATGATGAGCACGCTCTGGAAAAGAAACACCGTATACGGCGACGACGCGGAGTACTGGAGCGGGTTGCGCCCAGCGACTATGCCGGCGACAGATTCTGTGGAGACGCCGGCCATAAGGGGTTGGTTACTGAGAACTGGCTTAGCGACTTGTAACGAGGTGAGCTGCTATGTAGGTGCCCAAATTTACCAAGGCCCACGTTTACGAGGAAATGTCGCTGCGTCTTATAATGCGATGTAGAGGGGCCGTGCGGCTGCAGCGCATAACCGCCGTTGTGTGGGTACTCACGCTGCGGCGGCCCCACCACCGTGTATGCACCTGCGCCTCATTGCATAGATCCGCCGCACGTGCAACGGTGATCCTTGCGATAAAACCGCCAAGACATAAAATGGGAGTTTTCGAGAAGGTGACAAAGGGGGTGACAAAGGAGGCTGTGATGAATAAGTATTGGAGACTTACAGGTTCAGGAACTACAATTTTTATAGGTTCCTTACCTCACTTCCGATTGCCAGTTTAGTCTCTGTGTGTTATTGAAGGTGTACATTACCGTGATCCGTGCTGTTTACATTTTTCTTTGCTTCGTCAGTTTTCCTCAAGTTCCTCGAAACGATTTATTTACGAAACCGGTCCTTAGAGATCCAACGCTGGATCCTTTAGGAGCCCTTTGAAAAATTCGTTTTTAGTTTTTAAAGAAACAGATGTATACTGAAGGGTACCGCTGGCAGGAGTCAGGGGCCAAAACTACATACTATACAAAACCTTGGCACACTTCGGGATAGATTTTGGAGTGGCCCATCTTCGAACCTAGGTTCAACTGACTATTTTCAGCATATTGTGTTACAGCACCTCAACCGATATGCCAGAAAGAACAACAAAGAAACCACCATATTTTTGATTCCCTAAAAAAATAGTGTAAAGCACGCCATTTTCAAAAGGCGATAGGATCTATGAAGGGTCTGGCTGAGCAAGTGCTAGAAAAAGTTCATCAAAATCCTTCAGTCAACAAATCTTCTACATCTTTATGATACCTTTGAATCGTTCATTTTCGCAACATTCGTGTTCCATCCGTTTTTTCGTCTCGATAAAATTCAAGTCTTTCTACTCTAAGATGTTTATTTTTATTCTGTCGTCTCTTTTGACACCTGCCAAGAGACTCTTTGCATGATCTGGGTGCTGTTACTATACCATTCCGGCATTAGATCAGTGCTTCACATCCATCAAATCATGAAATTCTAGCCATAGCCCTGCAAACAGCCTCATCTGCAGCCTCATCTGCAGCCTCATCTGCGCATTTCCGTCTGTGCCTGGATTTGCGCCTCCATGCTGACCAAAAGATCGAATGTCTCACGAGGCATCTTGTACTGAAGCATGCTTGCGAAAAGCATACAGTTCTTGGCTACCGTTTGCAGCGCCCCGAGATGAACGGATTCAGTGCGGGCAGGCCCATAAAGCTTGGTGAACCGGTCGCCATCCTTCCCTAAAATACACATCAACATCATCACGAGGGCAGACGGGATGATCTTTGTCAACCTCTCGTCGTAATTGTTCAACTTGTTTGCCAAGCTCGAAACCAAGGAGAAGTCGTCATGTTCGATATATGGCACAAGCCCCAGATCACGGAGACTGTCCAACGTTGCTTCCCAGTCTTTCTTCGCAAACGTTTGCCTGATCTCGACCATGCGCAACAAGTAGTCCATGATCTCGGTTTCCTCGCGCGAGATTTTGCTTGAGATGAAGCTATTGCTGGCAAAAATGCCCCTGAGTTTGCGACTCAACAAGATCACGTTGTTATCGCTGGTCTCAACCGGCTGGATATCTCCATCGGGCGTGCGGAATGTCTCACCAGTTAAAACCGGCTTGCTCAAGTCTGTCATCAACAATTGCTCGCTAAGAAGCTTGTTGAGCAAGCTTACCACGGTATCGTACTCCTGGCATAACTGATAGAGCTTCAAAGCATCAAACGCACGGCCTTCATCTTCACATCGTTGAGCGCTGAACTTTGTGATTTTTGACTGGAATGCGTTGACTTCCGGAAGATTGATAAGCGCCCGCTGGCGCTCTAAAATGCCAGGAATCTTATTTGCGGTCTCTGGCTGCAATTCACCGAGTAGAAGACCAAACTCACGCGATACCAGAATGAGTTCACGCAAGGCTTCGTGGCACTTCGCCGTTTCCTCGCTGTTGTGGCCGCCCTTCGCAAGACAGATGAGAATAAGGTACTGGGCGGCCACTTTCGGGTCGCTGATCTTGAATGTCCGCGTGTACGAGCCCAAGAGCCGGCTCAAGTTGATTTGGAATGCGTCCTCGGCGTCAACAATTATCAACTCATCGGTATTTGTCTTGGTCGATTTCAACAAGCCGTAGTAGCTCAAGCCAATGGCAAGGTGCACGGCATCACATTCATTGATGCTCTCGTAAACGTACTGCACCGCTAACTCGTAAAGCCCAAGCATGACAAGGGTCTTGGCATAGACCGGGTGGTTTGAAGAGGCGTTGAAACGGGCCGGGCCAGAGGACACGACTTTCCTCTGCAAGTTTTCAAGCGTGTAGTTCTCGTACAACAAGTCGGAGGCATCCGTCGACCCGAACTCATTGATGATCGACAAGTGGAACCACAACCAGTCCTCGATACTCAAGTTGAGCGCACCGGGCAAAGTTCTCTTGACCAAGTCGCACTTGCCGATCACCTTGTAAACAGCGTACTTGTAGGGATCGAAGGACGCGGAATCCTCGTTGATGTACTGGAATGTCTGGTTAAAGTCCGACGAGATCCGCTCGTGCATCTCGCTCGATAAGCCGAGGCAGCCCTGGCTGACAAAGTTGGATACGTAGGCCGGGAAATTGCTATCGAACTTATTGAAAACCTCGGCATTGGACTGCGTCAATTCAACAGCTTCCGCGTAAAGTCCACTTCTCATCAAGTAGTAGACTAGTGCCCATATAGGCACCCCGTTGTAGTTGAGGGTCTTCTCCATCAACTTCGAGTCGTTGTTTTTCGTGATCACTTTGTGGATGAAAAACGAGACCTTGTTGATGTTGGTGGCCGGCTGGAATTCCAGGGGCTTTTTGTCGTCCTTTGTATAGATCTCGTCCATGTAGTTGAAGAACTGCTGCTCTAACGCCAGCTTCGAGTTTTGCACAATCTGCTTTTTGAGCTGTTTGCCGGGAGTCGCTTGCTGATAGGCGCTGCAGAAAAGCTGCTCCTGGCTGACTTTGGCCGATTTTTCGTGGGTGAGGTCGGCCAAAATGCGCCAGATTTCGCCCATTTGCCTCGATTTCGAGTCGGCGCTGCTCTTGCACAACTGCTCGAAATTCGAGCACAAAGCGTACGCCTTGTTTTCCAAGCGGCTCTCGTTGAGGGCGTAGACCACGCGGGCATTACCTTCGAACTTGTCTCTGCCGACTTGTCTCGTCGAGTTGGTGGCCGTTTTCGATGTGGCAAGCGGCGTCAAGATCCGAGAAGTCCCGGGCAACACCTTGTTCCATTTGAACGACTTTGCAAGCTCCTCGCTGGTGATCTTGGTTCGAACAGGGATCCCTAATTGTTTTTTCAAGTGGTCTTTGCGGACTTTCCAGTCGATCGTCACGCTCAGGTTGATGAATTTATCGAAGTCCCGCGACGCAGACCCCAAAGATTGCTCAATTGCGTTCATGATGGTCTCTTCTTTCTTGGCAAGCAAGAAGTCGTCGATGTCTTCACGCAGATTGTCGATTCTCACCGACCGGCCGTAGTTTCTCCCCGAAATTTCGAGGCCCTGCTCATCGTTGTTTCCGATGGGCAACGAGCTCAACTCTGCCTCGAAATCAGACGCGTTGACCCCACTTTTCGATAACAAATAGTGTGCTTTGGTGAGGTTTCCAGGAGTCAGGTCTTTCTTCCTGAGCTCCCGGGTCTCCTTATTCAACTCGTTCAATGTCAAGTTGATTGGCGCAATGTTCGCGTGCTGCAACTTCGGCAAGTTGTGAGCCGAATCCAACAAATCTTTCAAGATCCGATTTGACGAGGCATCGGGAGCTATTTGGGCCGGTAATTCTGACGCACAAACGCCGTTTTTCCCAAAACTTGGCGCAAAACTGGTAGCCCCCGTCGATACCGTTGGCGCAGAGGTGCCTAGGGTCGAGTTCTGGGTGTTTGTGGTGGCATTAGCCGCCGGAAAAGACGGCTGGCCTTGCTGAGAAGACCCAAACATGCTGGGCTGTGAGTTTGCCTGGCCCTGAGGCTTTGACAGAAAAAGCGACATGTGAAAACGGGATTTCAGTCGAAAGATTGTACGGAAAACCGATTATAATCACTTTTTTCGGCGTGTGTGGGTCGTTTCTGTGGACACTAAAACACTTTCCCAGCCTGATCGGTCCAGGTCTAGGTCTAAGCTGAGACTCTCAATACATCAAAAAGCGCAGTGCGAAAACACCAGGGTTACCCGGCTCAAGAACCAGGATTCTCAGTATAAAAGACACAAGCGGGCCACGTCCTTTCACTTCCTTTCCTTTTTTTCTCAACTTTGTCCAAAAGTAATCCATCACAATAGACAGTGCATCGTTATGGTCTGGCGGGAGTCTGTGGCCACTGGGCAGTTTTTGCTTTGGTAGCCACGCCGACAGCTGCTGACGCTTTGTGTAATCGAGTGCGATAGTTGATGGAAAGAGTGACGTTTGAATTTATAAGAACTTGTCTGGATCGCGAGAGCTGAAAGAGAGGTGTCAGAAGATTCACATATTTTGTTTTGTAGGTGTGGTTACTTTGTAGAGAATTTGGGGAGTGGTTGGAGGGATTGGAGAGTTGAAAAGCCAGGATCAGATTTTCGAAGGATTGTGATGGATGTTTCCATGCCTACAGTATGAAGTACCCTTTTTGAAATTTTACTTTGATGTGATCCATCGGGGTTTTCTCTTGTTCTGTTACAACGTGTGGTCGATGAGTATTGCAAATTTTACTTGATTTTGCGTCTTCTAATGAACCGTGAATGGCCCTGTTCGAACTAAGTGCGTACAAGCTATTTTCATTTCAAATCATCAAATCGACCAGTTTGGGTACGGATCAAAAGCTAGAGGATCACCGATGAACAATTTGAAAAGCACCGGAAACGAATGCGGGGGTGAAGAAGTTAGGCCAAGTCATCAATCTTTTTTTTTTTGTTTTGAGGATGCGTTCGATGGCCATGACAAGACGCGCTTTCTCTTGGATTGAAGAGGCCTCCAAATGATCATACTTGACAAAATTGCATGGCACCCACAAAATCCATGGCAAGCCGCTTGTCGAAATTTTGATCAAGTGAAATATCGTAATTTTTTCAAGCTTTCCGGCTCGTTAGTCGGCCTTCTCTGTTGAGAATTCTCTTTCGACTTTTCCGCTGAGCGAAGGTACACGACACTTGAAAACAAATCGTGTGTTGAGATAGCAAAAAAAAAATAGTATTTGTTTTTAATGTCTGCTCAGAGAATGATCAAGATAGGGTCCTCAACATGACCTTAACATTGGCAGACAATAATAGAAACGCTTCTTCCTTCCGAGTCCTCAAATTCTTCCTCATATATAGCCACTCGGAACTCTTTTCTATTTGTAGACCTTCGAAATACTGAAAACTCATTGGCAGATTGGATCAATTAAAATTTGAGCCCTTTCGTCATCTTTAAAGTGATACATATGTTTTCGTAAACACTAAAGCAGTAGTCTAAAATCTTACATGTATTATATTATTCAATTCCCAGCTCGGCCAGCTCCTTAGCTATTGCCATCTCCTTTGCATCATTCCATCTGAAACGATTGATACATTGTCAATTGTGACGAATATCCCAGATCTGGAGGCATTCTAGTCGTCTCGTTTTGAAGGCTCAGTCTCGAACTATTACAATCTCAAGGGTATCTCCTACCTTCATCGATGAGCGTGGTAATATATACTTGTCTTCTCTTTGCACCAGGTATGGAGCCCAGAGGATCTGAGTGTTTTCGAATATGTACTCTTTGCTGGTGCACGCTTCTTCGTGAGAAGCTGTGTCGTGAGGTTTGATTCATTTCAGATGCGGCAACCAAAATGAAATATGAATTATATATCGTCTGGGCTCTCTTTGAACAAAAAATATTAGCCGCTCCAAAAACCCTCGGGCTTTTCTAGATGCGTGACAATAAGCCAAATGATGTAATTTTTTGGGAGCTGTCGGAATCCCAGTACTTTCATTGTTTCCATTGGGGGTACTACGAGACTCTGTAGGCTGGGAAATATGAACCGCACTTTCTTGAGTTTGGTTTTGAAAGATAATTCATTTAGAATCGTAGAACAGAAACAAATATATGACCTCTTACCCTCCTTTTTTCTTGCTCTTCGATCGAGGTTGATATGTCTTTCTCGAACGGTCCTTCTCTCCGTGTCTTTGACTCCTCTACTCTCCTTATGAAATTCGTAATGCTGGCGAAAGGGAGACCCTCAATCCGATGTTCCTCACAAGTTTCGTGGAATTTCTTGATGAAGGTTTTTCTGATTGGAGTTTTGCTGAAGAATATCTTCATCAATAATGCTAGAATTAAGAGACCTTCCATGAATTTAATAAATTACAGGTCACATTTTTCCTCCACGTGTTTTAAGTATGTGTAAATCAACTCTTCTTCACACCCGACCTCGTAATTTAGCCAGTATATCATAGGTTCCACAAATTAAGCCTCTTAGGTCTCGAGCCTTATCTTAACTGCTAAGTTATCAAAATATCCATCCATACTTTCCTAGTGTTGAATCTTTCGTTTTTGCTGCGGCATGCAATCAGTTTTTTTTCTTGGAGGCATACGATGGTAAGTTTATGCAAAATATCTGCCGCCTGTTGTACATCATGGTCTTCAGGGAGATTGAACGTGCTCCGGTTTATCTCTCTTTCAGATAAAGCTGCCTTGTTGTTTTTCTGGTTGATGAAAGTACGTGCAAGCTCACCAAGTTACAACACAGTAATGCCAATCTGTTTAGTATCGACCGGCCCTTCCCTTCACCATCTTCGAGAACGTTTTTGTATCAGTGATATTTCGTTTTTTTATCGCTTTGTGGGTCAATTCAGGTTCATACAGCCAAATCCTCGTACAACCAGAACCTCTATAACCCAAACCTCTATAACCCAAACCTCTATAACCCAAACCTCTATAACCCAAACCTCTATAACACAAACCTCCTTACCCAAACCTTCATAACCTAGACCTCTACCCAAAGCTCATAATCATCTCTTTAGTATTTCATATTCTACACCAAGTACAAGCTTCTCAAACTCTGCATAGCTTTCTAAATCTTTCCTGACTTTCATCTAAACTTCCATTTCAACTCTCATTCTGAGTCTCGTCTAAACTTCCCCCGAACTTTTATTTGAAATCTATTTCTAAAATCTATTCCTAAAATCTATTCCTTAGAGGTCTATAATACTATGTGCAACGTTATAAATACACCGGCCGTCCTCGCCACCCTACAACCGCGTGAGACACACGTCGGGAAACTCCTCTTCCTCGTTGTTGCCAAGGCCGCCAGCAAAGTTCGCTCTGCACGAGTACTTCTTGATGGGGAAAAACCAGTAGCCAAAGGCCAAAATCGCGTACACGGCGTACACGACACACACGTAGTTCATGGTGCCCGCCGTGACAGGCATAAACGAGGGGAGCGAGTACATGCCCAAGGCAAACAACGCCCAGCCAATGGTCATGATGTTGGCAAACAAGCCGAGCTTGCCGAGCCAGAAACAGCCGTGCTTGATGTTGTTCCGGCCGCGGTACAACAAGCACACCGTGGGCACCATGTAACTCAACAACAAGAAGGTGATGCACCCCACCACCATGGAGTTGAAGGCCGTGGAGGACGCCAAGTACAAGCAGCCCAAAATGGCCACAATCACCGACGACGTCAAGTGCGCGTTCAACGGCACGCCCAAGTTGGGGTCCACGATCGACAAGTACTTGGAGAAGGGCAACCCGTTGTCTCTGCTGAACGACCAGCACAATCTGGCCTGCCAGGTGTGCGAGGAGATCGTGCATCCGATGGCCGTGAACAAAATCAACGTGCCGAGGCAGATCGCGCCGGCCCGGTTGTTCAACGCCTGGTGGTAGATGTCGAGGATGGGCAAGCCCGAGCCGTGGTTGATGATGTCGTCCAAGTTGCGCATGCAGAAAAACATCGCGATCGCGTACGTCAACGACGTCGCCAAGCCGATGGTCACCGTGCCCAAAATGGCGATGGGGATCACCCGGTCCGCGTTGTGCACCTCCTCGGCCAAGTGGGACGCCGAGTCGAGGCACGAGAAGCTCCAGTTCGGGTTGATCAAGCCCACGATGAACGCGATCCCCAGGCTCTTCCAGCCCGTGCCGTTCTCGAAGGTCACAAACACAAAGTCCGCCAGCTGGTAGTTGCCGCGTGCACACACCAACACGGTGATGGTGATCACCACGTACGAGAACAACGACGTGTACAACGCGCCGTTGGCAATGAAGGGCAAGTACTTGCCGTAGCAGTTGAACACCACCAAGCCCGCGTTGACGAGCTGGTACACGACAAACAACTCCCACAGCTTGGTCACGTGGCCCGGGTGCATCAAGTTCCAGAACCCCATGATCGTCAGCGCTATGCTGAGCGCCATCGACGCGCTGGTGAACAAGGACCCGGCCCACGCCAACAGGCCACAGAGATACGACAAGAACCCGGAGTACTTGCGCGGCGAAAGCACCCGTGTCCACACGTACTGGCCTCCGGCAGAAGGGATCGCCAGCGAGAGCTCCGAGAGCGTGATGCCGATGCAGTACGACACAAACGCAATGATCATGATGCCGTAGACGATCAACATGGGGCCTCCGGACTGGATTCCCGTGATGAGCGACGCCGAAATGCCAAACCACGAGTTGGTCAAGCCAAACCCGATTCCCAAAACCGACCACACGGAAAACGTGCGCTTGAGCTCGCCGTCGTGGCGCAGCGAGCTTTCGCTCTCAAGGCCTTTTTCCTTGTCGGCGGTGTACACCGTGATGCCATAGGCCTTATCTTGCGGACTGGCTGAAAGTTCCATGCTGAAGCTTTATGAAGAGGGGCGATGGAAAGTGCTGGATGGTGGAAACAAGCAGTTTAGGAAAATGTAGACAATAAGATGTGCTTGTCTTGATTTTTTTTAGCTTTATTTTTTCGCAGGCAAGTGTGACGAATCTGATGTAAGAAGCGAGGCGATGGGAAATGCAAATCTGGCGATCTTCTTTTTCACTTCTTTTTTTTTCACTTCTTTTTTTCAGCCTGGAAAATGTTTCTTCAGCTTCAATGGACAGATGGGCAGAGGTGAGGATTGTTTTTTCAAAGTCTGCCGAAGTCTGCCAAAATCAACCAAAATCAATCTAAAACCGTGAAACTCAATCAATGTTCTAAATATTTTTCAAACTGTCGATGTGAGCAGGGCTCCAGTATATATAGACAGCAGCAGGCCTCAGAAGCCTTTTTTTTTTTTCGTCCGCGACTCTAATCGCGCCCATGCAGGCCGCAACGCCTATCGCCGGCGCTCGTGTAGGCGTGACAGGCGAAAATCACATGCCAATTGCGGAGTGCACACGGGCACCCACCAAGGTGCCCAACTTCTACTCACAATGCACGCGGCCGGATCATTTATAGCCCGGGCCACGTCTGCTTCTTGCATACGCGAACGTCTCTTTTTCAATCCATATACTAAGAAGGACTTCTGTGTCTATTACAATGATACACATGCTCAATCAGAGACACAACCCCTGAACTCGCCGGGCCCCGCGGCTTGCGAGTTCTTGGCCTAATCTCTGGTCGTGCGCCGCCCAATTGTGCCCGCCCGCAGCCGCGAGGATATCAGCGTTCAATGCGGAAAGAATGAACGAGTTGATAGCAGGAGCCCTGTATCTGTATGCACACCAAGACAACTGATAACGCCCATTCTCTCCCAAGCTCTGATAACACACGCCCCTTGCAGGCGTCGCGTGATGTTTGTCTTTTGGTTTCGCAGCCCTGCTGCTTTCCAAGCGTAACGTTTATTTTGGCCGTTTAGGGTATTTTCTGGGGAGCCCAGCGACAATGGTCAGGCCGTCAGACGCACTCTTCTAGATAAGATCTGACAGAACGCCGTATTTATCATGGTGTTTTAACTATGAGAAGGGAAACGAGCAGTATTGATTTATTATTGGTTTAAAATAGAGCAGCCAGTTTGATATCATGGAAGCAAGTACTTATTTCTTGGAAAGCCCAGAAAAGGAACTCTGGAGTGCGTCTGCATCCACCTTCTGTCATGTCTTTTTGTTTTCGCAATTGCTTCGCGGGGTTTCTGAGTCTATGTTGGGTAGTATAGACCGCACAGCTTATGCAAGAGACGAAATCCAAGTAAATTGTGCTTTTCGCTAAGCACAGAAAAGGGCAAAATATTGCTTGGGCGTGATTGATCAACCATGCAGAGACTCCATTCTTGCGGTCCGTAAATTGTCAGTATTTCATTGGCCTAACAGAATCTGGCCAGCGGCCAATTACTTTATCGCAGTCTCTCTTATCGCAGTCATGTACTCCTCGCACAGGATTCACTGCTTGGGTGAACAAGAGCGAAAAGACGATCGGGGGAAGTCTGTGAGGGAAGTTTCAGTCTGGATTGATCTGTCTGGTCTTAGTGCAACTCATCAGAATCCCTTAATCCCCATGTCATTCACATCAGTTTTTTAGTCAAGATCTTTGAACGAACCAGGCTTTATGTTCGGACAAAAAGAAGAGATTGAAAAAGGGTCATTTACTTTTTCATAGCCCGATGTCACAAACCTTCTCGGCTCAATATCAGAAATTTTTCGATTAAATCACACTTGACCAAAGGACTCAACGATACGAAATAAGGGCAGTGTCAAGCACAGGGTATAGCCAAATGGAGAAGGGAACTCGAACTTCAATATTACCTTGCATAGTTGATATTCCAAATCCATTCTAGGCGTATCAAGGTCTTTAAATACTACTCTGCCTTTAACAAGAAAATGAGTATTTTGCAACGGTTTTGCAGTCCAGGCTTTCAAGAAGGCTGGGATGCCTATGAGAAAGCCATCCAGTTCCTGGGTCAACCCCTCGGTTAACATAAACATTAGACTTACTGAAAATTGTGGGCTCACAGCTCCAACCAGATTTGACAAAGAAATAATTGTTTGAGCAACCTTGGATTGTTTGTTGGGCCTCTGTCAGTGGCTTGTGACAAGAATGGATGAAGGAAATAAAATCTTATTTGATGCACGAATCGTATGTCTCGGAACACAGAACCAAGTTCAAATTTTTCGAGCTCAACCTGAGGAGGCATTTCTGAAAACACCTCAGTCATTCAAATTCGACATTCCTTAATTGAATTTCGGAGAGAATTGAGAACTGACGAGAATCAAATGATTCTCGAGTAATTCTCGTCTCGTAGCAGTGTGTTATTTAAATGCAGACCAAGTTTCGTGGAACACGTCGACTACGAATGAGAATTTGAAATGGCAATTACTCTGTTTATACAAAAGCCCATTTTCGAAAGCCCGCGGGCAAAAGTAAGGAAACTATAGAACCTGAAAGGTGTGGAAATATGCAGATACATGCAGAAAGCCACAAGAACGCTTGAATTGCCTTCGATGTTTCTGCAACGTCGCATTTGACACCGAACCTGTTATTTATGAAATATCGTGAAAGACAAAAGTTTCCATAGACTGCTGAAAACTGTTAAGAGGTTGGCGGGAATGTATTCAAGAACACTTTTGTCTATTTTTAAAACCTATATTGGTTTCCTGGAGTGACGTTGCGAGAGATACCTGTCGTATTTCCATATTGTGAAACTCGTACTTCATTGACTGCAAAATCATGCGAAACCCCATAAGTATATAAATATTATGTTCAATCTCAACCCCCTTTAAGTAACAAAGATTTTATCACCAATCAGGCCATCATCTCACCTGATGCTTTCCCAAATTATTATTTTCACAACTGCTCTTGTCGCTTTAGTAAGCGCGAGGGCAGCACCTGAGTCAAAAGACTCTCCTACAAACGTCACTTACACCGCTTATCTCCACTCCGGCAGTATTCTCGCCGGCGTATCTTTTTTTTCTCTTGACGGCTACGTGAGTGTCCGTGTAGTGGCAGATTATACCGAGAAAAAAGGGCCATATCTGTATAGAATTCACGGAAGGGCAATCCCTGAAACTGGAGACTGCAGTGAGGCAAAAGGAGACTTTAATCCTTACGATGGACTGAGACAGGCCAAAGATCCGGCAGATATGGAGGTGGGCGATCTTTCTGGGAAGCATGGTATGCTCAAAGGGCGCAGCTATTATGCGACATATGAAGATAGGTACTTGTCTCTCAATCCTAAAAATAGAGCTTATATTGGTAATTTGTCGGTGGTTGTGGAGTCTGCTGATGGTGAGCTTGTTGCCTGTGGGAACCTTGAGAAAAAGTAGAGTATAATGTAAAATGCGTTTGATTCATTATAAAACAGAGGGGAAATTCATTTTGTCAGGAAGTATTGTTAGTTCGTCAGTGTTTGAAGTTAATTGCGAGTAATAGCAAGTGTTGTCTTTATTCCGTGCAGCGTCATATCTATTTGTGTTAGTTTTGGTGTGTGAATGTAAATTGATTTATGCAGAATCTTGTTGAAATCGAATTTTGATCTCTTGTAGAATATTGACGGGTCGCCTATTCTACTGACTGAAATTATTAGTCAGTTTGTCAAGCAAAAACCTCACTTAACGAACCACTTCACAGTATTTTGCGTGAGTCTCAAACTAAGACTGCTAGACTCCAAATGAGATTAATTTGAACTTAGTGGACACAAAGTACCTCAAATAGAATGATCACCTGGGTCAAATCCTGTTATAGTGTATCTGTCAAATCTAATGTTTCGTGTAAATTTTCCAGCAACATGGGAAGTAGCACGCCAAGAGAAATTCGTCATTTGACCAAGTACCCTCCACAATAATAAAAGGGGGCTTACAATTGGAGTTCTCCCCAAGACTTTAGAAGTAGGAACTCGGCTGATTACATGCGATGTGGAGCAAGAGTCCAGGGAAACACCATTGAGCCAATTGACCATGGTGAAAAAGCTGAGACAGGCCATTCCAAAAAAAAACTAATTTGGCTCTACAAATTATGGAACACGCATGGGTTAGAATTAGATACAGAATGATGATAATGATTTTTCTTACTGGACCCGTAACACAGACAAAAGATAATAGTCAGCACTCTCTGTTTGTTGTTCGATATTTAAAGCCCCAAGGCTTCACAGAGATTTTTTTTGCTACTCTTCTTTACCCCCAAAATACATCAAATTATACTAACTCTCAAATGTATGTTAAGGGTGAGCACCTGTCGTTGCAATGATCCAAAATTGTCACCATTTTTAATGTTGTTCGAAACCAGACCGAGGGTCTCCGAACCACAAAGGACGCTGAGCTTTTCGCTGATAAGAGAATTGTCCAAGCTTGCTCAAACCCCAAGAGTATTTTAAAGACAGAATTCTTATGTGACTCAAGCAGGTTGAGTGGTTTTCGTCGTCTGGTCAATCACTAAAACGGGAACTCAATGTCGTCGACAAGGTTTAGAAACCAGATAAGTATAGAAAGCCCGAGTGTATTCAATAATTTACTTGACAAATACCGTACTATGACAAAAAAAAAAAAAAAACTATGACCCTTTTGCTTGTTCAGAACAGCTTGTGTCATGGCCTAGTCCGCTCTTGACCCATACCTAGCCCCAATTCTCGGCCGCAAAGTGCCTAAAATGGGCAAGTATTTCGCCAACAAGCGGATTTTAGTATGATGTAGGCCGGCCTCGCGTAGCCTATACGATTGCGAGTGCCTATACAATTGGCCCGTTGGAGCTCGTGCACTGGCTGAAACAACATAGCAAAACCTCGGCCCTGTGAGTAAATAAATTCTCCCAAAGCTTGTCAAGGTTATAAAGATTACAAAATCTCCAAGCTAGGAATTCAAGTTGACCAAACAATGTGATTATATTTTATGAACCAAGATTCATGTATGAGCAAGGATTTACTCTGCTTTAGTAGTGGGGAGATTTGGCAGCTTGTGACAAACCTAATGTTTGTCAAACGAGTTTGCCAACTCCCTCTAATTAAAAATAACAATTACACAATCCTCTTGTGTAAATTCAATATCCTTCGAAATCCAGCTTCAGGCCGCATAATCAGTATCCCCAATCAAAAAACTCTTACAGCCTGAAAAAAAATAATGAAACTTCCCATATATGTTATTTTGCCGCCCTTTTACTTCCACTACCTTCACAGGCGTGGTGAGCCACCTTCTTTTTTATTTTTTATTTTTTATTTTTTTCTGCCCCAACGTGCGGTCCGCGTGCCCCGTTGTGTGCACTCCGCGGCACTCCGCGGCACACGTTACTTGCTTTAGACTTCTGAGACACCCAACGCCTATATCTGGCGTACCCCACGGCACCTGCTCCACGTGCCAATTGCCCTTTCTTTGCTCTAAAGCCACAAAAAATACCATATAGCAAAAAGCACACCCCCTCAAAATGCAGTATGTGGGCAAAGTCGGCGACTACGTCTACAACCAGTGGAACTCGCTCAACCCGGCCACGCTTTCCGGCGCCATAGATATCATCGTAATCGAGCACCTGGACGGCACACTCCACTGCCTGCCGTGGCATATCCGGTTTGGCAAGTTCCGGATCATCAAGCCGCTGCAAAAAAAAATCGATTTGTACGTGAACGGCGAGAAAACCGACCTTCCGATGAAATTGGGGGACGGCGGAGAGGCTTTCTTTGTGTTTGAGACAGACTCCACGGATTTGCTGCTGCTGCTCATGACGTCGCCGGTAATCAGCGCGCTGAGCTCTCCTGAAATGAGCCCGGCGTTTCCCGGAAAGAGCGCCGGGGCGTCTGCTGGCGGCAGTTCTAACGGAAACAACGAGCCGGACTTGCTCGACTTGAACCATGACCTGAAAATGACGCACAGGGCGGCTAAGAAGATGAAAGACGCCAGTGACGTCACGCAAACGTCGGCGGCTAACACCTTGAAGGGCGCCAGGAACGCGGACCTGCGGAAAGCAGACACAAAAGAGACAGAAGTTGCTGGTGAACAAAAAGATTCCGTGAGCGCCGGCAAAAAGGCACAAACGCCTGCAAATCCAGCCAAAGACAAGAAGCTTCTCGGGCCTGACCAGCTGGGTGATAAGCTGGGTGATAAGCTGGGTGATAAGCTGAATGATAAGCTGGGTGACAATTTGGATGCCCAGCTGAGAGCCTCACATCAAGACATCGAGCTGAAAATCGCTCTTCTGAAATCACACGAACACGACAATTCTCTGGACGACAGCGCGTCTGCGTCGCTGGTGCTGCGGCTCACCTTTGAGAAAGTGAAAAGGATCACCCAGGACCTCAACATTCCCTCCAAAATCGACGTCAATGGCGACGTGATCCTAGATATGGACGGGTACAAGCCGAACTCGCAAAAAAACATCGACTCGTCCGACCGCTTGGTGCACGATATCTTCTTGAAGGAAATGCACTCTGTGTTGAATGGCAACGAGTGGCTAGGCCACGAGCTGAAGGACGACCACGGCTCGGAGATGCGGCTCCTCCAAAGCCTCATCAAAAAAGACGACGACGGGCTGATCCGTCTTGTCTACGACGACAACGAATTCTGCGACGCAGACGCCGACCTCGACATGCCCCTGGCTGGTCTCCAGATCCCTTCCGAGCAGTTTGAGCTCAGGCAGGCACCTGTAGTAGATCATACAGAGCAGCTGAAAATGTTTATCAAGACCTTACGGCTCACTTCGGAGCAGCTTTCAGGGCTTGGGCTTCAGTATGGGCGCAACAAGTTGGTTTTCCGGCTGTCGCAGGGCGGGTCGCAGGTCGAGGCAGACCTCTACTTGTGGAAATCGAACATTCCAATTGTGATCTCCGACATCGATGGGACCATCACCAAGTCCGACGCGCTTGGCCATGTCTTGAACATGTTCGGCCGGGACTGGACCCACCTAGGCGTGGCGAACTTGTTTCAGGACATCACCCGCAATGGATACAACATTCTCTACTTGACTGCCCGTTCTGTAGGGCAGGCAGATACTACGCGACAGTATCTCGACAGCATCAATCAGGACGGCATGCGGCTCCCAAAGGGCCCTGTGATCTTGAGTCCTGACCGCACGATGGCGGCTTTGCGGCGTGAGATCATCCTTAAAAAGCCCGAGGTGTTCAAAATGGCCTGTCTCCGAGACATCAACAGCCTTTTTTTCTCGCAGCAGCTGGAGGCGCTAGGCGAAGATATCGAGGACGACCGTACACCATTCTACGCTGGGTTTGGAAACAGGATCACCGACGCCATCAGCTACCGTAGTGTGAAAATCCCTTCCCACCGGATCTTCACCATCAATCCAAACGGAGAAGTGCATATGGAGTTGCTCGAGTTAGCAGGCTATAAGCTGTCGTACTTGCACATTGGCGAGTTGGTGGACCAGTTTTTCCCGCCGTTGAAATATATAAGCGACCTCAGTCACAACTGGAATCAGGACCAGCTCGACCAGTACATCCACAGCAAAGACTCAGATATCACCAGCAACAATCGCCCGAGCCCAGGATCTCCACGGCTGCCTATGAGCCCCGGCTCCCCGCGCAGTGTGCATTCGGATGAGATGACGATACGCCCGGACGAGCGCTTCACAGACTTGAACTACTGGCGCGAGCCCATCATCAACTTGAGCGACTTAAGTGATTCTAGTGATGACGACAATGCCAGCGCTGACGTGCGCCTGGTGAAGTCAGGAATGTCTTCGCCAAAACAAAGCGCTGTGTCGCCACCGTTGTCACCCAAGTTGGCTTCCATCGAGTCTACGAGTATCAAGACAAGCCCCAAGCAGGACCGGCCTGTATCTGCGTCTTTCACATCGCCATTGAAAAATTTCATGATTAGGGGCGGCAATTCTACCGCAGCCCCCAAGCCAATGAAGTCTCCATTAAGACTTGGCCCCGAGACTGTGAGCGGCTCAGGGAGCTTAGATGCGGACGATGATATCGACGATGACGACGACGATGATTACACAGATGATGATTATGAAGATGAAGACGATGAAGATGAAGACGACGAATATGAAGACGACGAAGGTGAAGATGATGACGATGACGATGAGGAAGAAGATTTCGACGACAAAGAAGAAGAAGATGAGGACGACGAATTTGGTGACGAGGAGCAAGATGACGACTTGGACGAAGATGACGACGACGAGGCCGAATTCGAGGAGGTTCATGAACATGCGAACCACGATGCTGAGGACCACGTGGACCAAGAAGTAGACGACGACGATTTGGATCTAGATGATGGGCTTCCCGTGAAAGCGCAATCACTGCTGCCATCTTCGGAACCACTGGCCGAGTACGACGGGGAAGAATATAGAATTATGACCGCGAGCGATATGCTCAAGGGCTTAGACATATAGCATGGAGGGGCCGAGCAGCCATTACGTATTTATGGAAAACGACTTTAGAGCTGCAGAAGAATCGCTTGAACCTGGGCCAACGTCTGAGGATGTGCTTTGATACAGACATTGTGAAAATAACGGAGGCTTTCATAGGATGTGTGGCCCAGCTTCAAAAAGTCATGAGATTTAAGCAACAATTGAAACCGTGTATTTCGATCCTGAGTTGACGTAGCAGTCAGAATGTACTGTATTTGGTGAGGTCTGTTGAATCTACTTATTGTGACCCTTAGCCTCGACCTTCTTAAAAGGGTGTAGCAAAATTTCCAAACAAAAATACATGCAATATCTATTTCTAGGGTATTTTGCATTATTAAGAGGAGTCAACTTGTGTATATTGAAACTTTTTCATGATGAAATTGAAAAATTGTATTTTTCAAGAGCAAAAGAAAATAACAAACGTATCTGAACGCTTGCAATGCGAGTTCTCGTTTACTCGAATTTGAGAAGGAGTATATTGCACTGACAAGTGACGTAAAGCACTACTATTTTCTTCATAATTATCTTCATTCGATCAGCTTCATTGTGATTAAAAGCTGCAAGTTCTCAAGAACAAATGGGTTGTTTTCATATGATTATAATAATTTGCAGATTCTGTAGTATCGCCTTCGCAATGAATGGAAGCTTTGCCCTGATACTTTAAAAAAAAGCCCTGCTCTTTGGCACAAGTTTTAAATACGAGCCTTTCTAACTGCTACGATTTTCAGTAAAACATATTTTCAGTAGAAAAACTTCCTGATTTCGAGTGTGTCATTAATTTCTTGTATGATACTTCATGTGGGCTGTTCATGTGGTCCATGTAAAATATCAGAACTGAAAATATTAGGAAAGAAGGGAGCGCACACACGACATCAGCATATATGTTGAGCGAAAATCTATTAAAATCAGGTGACAGAGGAAATACACCGAGATCCCAAAAGATTTCTGACCCAAAAGCTTATTGTAAACTTCTCATGATTTCCCCAAAAAAATAATGGTTCATAAATGGACTAAGATCAAAACTTCCCATTTTTCCTGGAGTTTAATGACGTGCAACGGTTCTTAACAGTTCTGGAAAATACCTGAAAGTGCTCGCAACCCACGCGTTTCACGTATTCAAGGCTCGAAAATTTTATACTGTTACACAAAATACGTAGGACCTTTCCACGAGAATTCTCAAAAACACATGAGTCTCTTCTTCAAATATTTTTAACAGCAATCAGAGATTTTCTGATTACCGCATCTCACCTAAAAAAAGCTCCCACTTCTCACTGTATATACCTCAAATCTGTCAAATGAACATTCCTAGATCCGGCGTGCACATAGCACGCAGGTGGTGCCCCACACATTCTTCCCTCACGCGAATGAAGAATTCTATGCCCTTATCCAGATCTCGATTTAGTCCTCTTTTTCTCCGCCACCAGGCACCTTATTCTTCTCTAATCATGATAAAACAACGGCAGCGATACCTTGTCGCCTTCGTGTGCTTCGTCATATTCTTGAACCTTCTCTACTCGGAATTGCGCCATCACAATCGGGGTCTTCACATGCCCACCTACGTCAAACATAAGGCCCGAGACCCCAGCGTCAAGCTCCATTTCCCCGCGAGTTTTCCCCGTGAAATCAGTAAAAGAGACTTGATCAAAGGCTCCCCCGCGTTCCGGGCCAGCGGGTTGCGCTACTCGCTGATTGCCAAGGCAAAGAAACCAGCAGATACTCTGCGACTCAGCAAGCGCCGCTGGGCGAAGCTGGTCTTGCGGATTTTTGGGTCTGCTGCAAAAATAGCGCTCGACTTGGGTCGGTGCGGGGAAACGCTCGTATCGAACTCCACCGTGGCCGTGTCGCCGAAACTAAATTTGAACACAGACTTGACGAAACTAGTGGCTCGCATCATACGAGAGATTGACCGCGGCCGGGACCCCTACTTGCGCGAGTTCAAGCCGTACTTGGACCCGCACATCCGGCTCCAGGTCGAGTTCGACGTGGTCGAAAAACACTGGTTCAACATGGCGGGCTCCCTGGTGTTTTTGAAGGAGTATGGCTACCATATGATGGTGTCTCGCTTGGCATACAGCCCCGACGGCCTGCGCAACAACCCCAAGTTCTCCTTTGTGTACCTGCAGCTCTACGACACAAACTGGAACGAGGTGGACGATGTGGCCTTGGTTGTCCCGACAAACAACGTGGCTGACGACCGTTTTTTCACCGCAGGAGGCAAGTCGTATGCGCTTGCGCACTACCCGAGCATTCTCCACGTGCCCTTCTACCATGATTACGAGGAGGACGAAATGAAGTATTTGGGGCCCGAGGACGCGCGCGTGGTGTTGGTGCAAAACGAGGCAGGCCACGAAGAGCCGCTTCTAATCTTCAATTGCCAGCACCAGAAACAGATCTTGCTTGACGACGACGAGGACGACTTTATATTGAAGCAGATGTCGTTTTTCCGCTCGATGTTTGTCAGCTGGCCCTGGCAGTTCCAACGCGGGAAATATGCACTAGAAGATTACCCGAACGAGCACTTCGACGGCCAGCTCTACAACCGAGTCAAGGAGCTCGTGATCAAAAACAGCAAGCGCGAGAAAACACAGAAAAACTGGACTCCGTTTGTCAGCGACGAGTCTCGCGCAGAATCCGGCTTTGACAAACACCTCTTTTTTGTATATAGATGGGCACATCTCCAGATCTTGAAGTGTGACTTCACCAGCGAGAATGGCAAATGCGGGTTTGCCTACACCACCGCGGAAAACATGAAGGTGACGTCGAAAATCGGGCCTTTGCGGGGCGGCACTCCCCTCGTCAGTGTCAACAGCGTCATCAATGCGAACAACGAGATCGCGCTTTCCGAGATTATGCCTGAAAATAGGGAGATCTGGGTGGGCTTTGCTCGTGCGCACCTCTACAAGTGCGGATGCGGCAAGGACTTCTACCGGCCGAATCTAGTCGTGCTTATCCGAGATTCGGAAGGTGCTGGGGAGGCCCAGTACAGGTTGAGTCACATCTCTGGGTTCACCTCCCTTGACGTCGACGTGATTCCGTGGGACTCGGCTCGCCCGCTCGATATTTGCCAAGGCACAAATGCCATCATCCCGAACGGTATATCTGCGTGGCAAGCACATCATGTCAGAAGCTCTGCAGGTGGCTGGAAGATCGACGACTTGTTCACCCTCCTGCTTTCTGTCTCAGATTGCACCGTCGACATTGTTCATATACATGGCCTACTAGACTCGTTGGTCAACATGCCGGACCAGATGCTTTTCTTGCCCCATAAGGACTCGGGAGAGGACCCGAAAAAAGCACTTGACCGCCTCAAAGCAGCAAACGCAAAGGGGACTCCACCTAGCAATGACAACATTGTCTGCGCGATGGAAGAGTCTTCTAAATTCTGTTCTGTTTACGGGATGAACGTCGAGTATCGCCGTACCTTGGCCAGTATCTACGAGGAGGAGTATGAGTATACCGAGGAGGACGAAAAGTTGGATCTATATAGATTTGCGGTGGATGAGATGGGCACGGTCTAGGGAAGCCGAGGGAAGCCGAGGGAGTCTGTCTGTAACGTGTGGTCTATTCATCAATGCTGCTTATTTATTTTTTGAGACGCGACTTTCTGTTTTCTTTTCAAATTGGAGGTTGTGTCTGGTTGCGTGTTGTTGCTTTTGACATCAGTGTGTTTGACGCTATTATGCATATAACGTTGCCTGAACATTCGCCTCAATGCGTGGATTTCTTCTCTTCTAGAGGCTGATGGGAGAAGATATGCCAAGTACAGAGCATTTTTGCAGGACTGGAGAATGTTGAAAAAAGATGGGTGGCACACAAACCGTCACCTTATCTTACTTTCTGATTCAAAGATGTGGTCAATGGCTTTGGCGTCATTATATCTTGTTGCTCAACAATGGACGCAGTAGGAGGTTGAACATCACCACGGCAATGAGATTGGAGAAGATTCTGCACCACTCCTGGGACATTTTACCGAGGAACCAATTCAAGCCGTAAGTGAAAAAGAAAAATCTTTCTTTGCTGAGAGTACAGCAATATCTTAGGCTGGAGCCGAAGGTCGATCAACATGGGCCTGAATGGCCTGGGAGATACTTTGAATACGGAATCGATACCCAACGAAATCCCAGTCATATACAGAATTGAATCTCAAGTATGGAGCTCTATGGTGAGAGGTTTGAGACTGGAAAGATTCAAGATAACACTTTCATGCTGTGTTCCAGAAACATCAGTAAAGAAATAAAATAAAGAAAGCCGCGTCGCCTCTCTCATGCCCTAATTGAAAGGCGAAGATTGCTTGCCTTCAAATAAGGCGAGAGAAAAGTATGACCGCTGAATGTAGCAGAAATTCTCGAAGAATCCAATGTACACCATAGGAGAGCATTTTACATACTGACTATTGCATCTATTCAGTTGATAAGGGCCCTTCAATGTGAGTGGCTACAGCATACTATCCAGAATCTCGAAAGAATTCTTTTCTAACCCAGACAATGCCTATGTCTGGTGGCTCAAAATATCGTGAAAGTGCTTCTCACTCTGAATGAACTCCGGCTTCCGCTTTGCCAGTTTTCACCAGACTCTACTTTTAGAAAATACCATAAATTATTGTCCTTTGCTCTATATTCTATCTATACCCTATATTCTATCTATACCCTATATTCTATCTATACCCTATATTCTATCTATACCCTATATTCTATCTATACCCTATATTCTATCTATACCCTACCTTAATCACGCTTTTTCCTCCGCGGCATTCTTCTCGTTCACTTCCTTCACGTACTGGATCATCTCAGCATACTTTGGTCTGACTGGCCACTGAGAAGGAGCATGGTGGAGATCGACATCCAAGGCCTTGGCCCAGTCGAACACCAATCCCTGGTTCACCATGAACGGAGCACCCACAAAGGCGAAATCAATCAATCCCTTTTCGAGAAGCTCGTTGGCCTTGACTGGGTCATGCACGCGGCCCACGGCAGAGACAACCGCCTTGTCGCCCACGGCCTTTTTCACTGCCTGCGAAACGTCCAAAAACATCCCGAACTCCTTAGGCAATCTGTCGGCGTCCGAGTCGTTTCCTCCGCCCGAGATGTCGAGGAAGTCCACGCCTCTCTCAACGACAATTGGCGCCAACTTCACAGAGTCGGCAAGTGTCCACGCGTCCGGGTTCGAGTCGTGCAACTCCGAGCCACTCCACCGCAAGAACACGGGGTAATCTTCAGGGACATTGGCCCTCACGGAATCGATGACCTCCAACAAAAAGCGGGTTCTGTTCTCAAACAGGCCGCCGTACTCGTCGGTTCTCTTGTTCGAGTGGGAAGACAAAAACTCGTTGAGCAAGTAGCCGTGGGCAGCGTGGATCTCAACAAAGTCAAAGCCAGCATTGACTGCTCTCTTGGCCGAGGCACCCCACCTGGAGGCAATGTCGTGGATTTCCGCCACGCTCAATTCCCGAGGCACAGGGTACTTGCCTCCCTTTCTGTAAGGGACGGCAGAGGGCGCACGCACCAACTTCTCGTCGCCTCGAGGGTCCCAGCCTTCCAAGCTAATGAAAGGAGGGGCACCCATGGCCTTGCGTCCGGCGTGGGCAAGCTGGATACCGATCCGAGACGTGTTTGCGTGCGCAAAGTCCACAATGTCCTTGAATTTAGCCTCCTGGGCGTCGTTGTAAAGTCCGACGTCGGCAGGCGACACCCCGGCGTTAGGTGCGATGGCGGTGGCCTCGACCATGATCAAACCAGGCCCTCTCAAGGCGAACCCACCATAATGGATCTTGTGGTAGTCCGTGGGCATGTCGTTGTCGCCGGCATACTGACACAAGGGTGAAACACCGATTCTGTTGGGCACGACCAAGCCTCTGATTTTCAAGGGCTGGAAAAGCTTGGGTGTTTTCTCGCTGAGTGCTACTGCAGACCCAACCACACCCTCGGCCAATGGGTACTCGTATGGCACATTGGCAGCAAGTGGGTATGGGGCGGTAGAGTTGTTTTTAGCGGTTGGGAGTTCGAGCTGGGTCATTGTTTTATTTTTATCTTTTTGATCGTGATTCTCTGAAGACTTCAACAGATATCTTATAATGATTCTAAGCCAATTGAAAGTATGAAGAATGAGCTCTCTTTATAACGCGGCTGGGATTACTAAGCTGGCACCGCAAATGCTGCAAAACTGCAGGTGAGCAGTGTTGCGATCCTGCAGACAGGGCGCGGCCAGCGGGTTTAGACTTCCACTGCTTATCGAGCTGGCAGACAAAGGCTAAAATGATATGGGCTTACAAAGCCTGAAAATACTTTTTTTTTTCACAAAATTGCTGATTGATAGCTCCCTTTTCCCGCTACTCTTTCAAACGTAGTGTTTTAGACTCGAGAGTTTAGGACTTTTTGTCCTATTTTTTGCGCTCATTTCGATCATGTCACTTTTTTTGCGCGTCTCTCGCCTCATGTGACAGAAGACGGCATGCCATATCTCAGCTGAGGCAGAGCCAACTTGAGACTCTGAATCCATCCCATACTTTAGCCATTACTTAGCCATCAATTAGCCTTTACTTAGCCTTCACTTTAGCCTTTACTTTTCGCCAGTAGAAAACATGTAAGTTTTTGATGATTTCGAGATACGAGAAAAGGATTTTTCTACTTTCGTGAACTTCTGACGGTTCCAAAGGATGGTCGTAATATATTTTTGTATTTGCCATTCGGTGCCTCATGCGAAGAGGCGTTGAATGCCTTCTCAGATGTTTGTTTCTTTTATGCCGAATCGCGGACTAATAACGATGGGGCACGTGACTTCCAGGGCTTCCTCGCAGGCTTCCTGGCCAGCAGTAAAGTCGGAATTTACATAGAGAAAGGATACACTATAGGAGGCAGAATTGGTTTTGAAAAAAACAAAGGGGATTGGCAATTGGGACCCACGTATATCTAGCTCAATAATTTTGAAATTTGACGTTGGAAATTTGAAAATATCGCCTCTCTTGAGCAACTCCCGAAATTTTCCGCGTCCCGAAAACATGCGAGCCAAGAAATCAAGGGTTTTGAACCCACTCTCGATTACTAATCTGCAACATGAAATACCTCATTGAGGGCGGATTAAGGAGAAAAAAAAAAATAATGACAAGACAGAAAAAAGAAAAGCTTGATCATACGATTTGTCAATCTCATTTGGGTGTCTCGAATGTAGCGTAATGTGATTTAAGAGAAAGGGCTATCTTTTCTACGGGTGAATTTTTATATACCCAATCTGCTTACCCCAAACACCGTAAAGAAATTCAGAAGCCGTCGTAAAAAGCCTTCCAGCATTCTTAAACTAACGGAAAAATGAGGTTATGGTAATCAAGACTCTTTCACCTGAATCTTGAGTCAAGTTTCACTTCGTTTGTCGAGCAAGCTCTGAGCAAAGAATTCACGATTGGCTATGCAAGGGTGATATTGAGATTTTAGGGACTGAATCATCCAATAAGAAGCTTAATAATCCGATTGGCTTCAGATTTCAACTTGTTCTTCGCAGCAAGAAAAGAAGCTGCTATCGAATTTCTTAAAGCTTGTCTCTCGGGGCTTCACAAATGGAGCACTCGTTCCCAAAATCTTTCAAAAAGTGATTATCAAAAAAAGGACTTGCCTGCAACTCGAACAGAAATTTTGTTACAAGTACCCAGAAGCTGGAAGAAAATTTTGGCTGAAGAAAGTACAATAGTAGAGCTAGAATAAAAAGCAAGAATTATTGTAGTCGATTCCCGTGTAGATGTGTTTCCAATAGTTTGATGTCTACGGAGTTCATTACTGAGAGCAAGAGCTGTAAAGATTCAAGACATTGCTTTTGAGTTCAGCTCTTGGCCAATTGAAAGCGGCCACATCTCAGATAAATGCTGGAAATGGCTTCAGCTTAAAACACTGGAAGCGAAGCTGTGTCGTTTGCTTGGGCTTATTTGAAAAGTGAAAATTTTTCACTGAGTTGATGAAATGAAATCTTAAACACTTGAAACTCTGGCCTGGAAAGCGACGAAAGTTCTCTTAGCTCAAGTCTACAACACAAAGGTCGCTGAAAAGTTTTATCTCGAAGACACCTGTTTTCATGGAAACAGAAAGCTTAATTCCACATGTAACCAAGCTTTATTATATGTAAACGACCTTATATCACAAAGCGTGCTTGCTTCTTTTGTCGAGTATTTTTGAAGTCTTCAGG
This sequence comes from Metschnikowia kofuensis (nom. inval.), assembly GCA_030564885.1. Lineage (NCBI taxonomy): Eukaryota > Fungi > Ascomycota > Pichiomycetes > Serinales > Metschnikowiaceae > Metschnikowia > Metschnikowia kofuensis (nom. inval.). Next base: position 34,716 of record JAJLZY010000120.1, read on the forward strand.
TAGCTGATATAATTATACTTTATATTTTTGAAGTCAGAAAGCTTCTTTCTCTTGAAGACTAGTCTTCAAACCTGACAATCAAAAGGGCCCTCTCGCACAAATATACGGAAATACTAGCCACCACTCTCAATTAAAAGCAAAGGAATTCAGCGTTGCACAGCCTGAAAGTTGGCTTTGAATGAACTGAGTATAATCATGTCCGGCATCGAAATTATGATTATCGCACTCTCACTTTTCCTATATGTTTCCACTACTCCTACGTTTTTGTCTGCTATTCTAGAAGTATCAACACTGTAATATGGTTACACAAGAGCATATGGAAGCCTACCAAATAGAACGGTTCATATATTTTACTATGGAAATTGGATAGCGATTCCAGTGGTCAGAGACGGAATATGACTACGAAATTCGTTAACTCAGCCTTTTCTTTTCGATGGTTGAAAAAGCCTTAAGGTATCTTTCTGATTATTATGGAGGCTTGGTGGTAGAATTAGTGAGAACTGTTCGCTTTTCAAGACATGTGACCTCTCCAATTCTTAGATAAACTCTCTTGCCTTTAATTGAAGCAGCGCAAAAGAGTGAAAAAGGCCCCAAGGCACAAATACAATAGATTTTGAATAGTGCAATAGGGGCATGATATGAGAACACTCAAATCTTACAATAAGTAATTTTTGTCAACTTTGTTTGATTAGAGGACCTAAGCTATTTCGAGATCGTATGCATACCTCTAACAAGATCCCAAGAAACGTACCTAGTGTCGAGCTCGGGTCGCCCTACGCCGTCACCATGGCAAAAGCAACCCCTCTTGGCACGCCCTTGCTAAAACGTAGATAATTTGTCATCGACCCGCTGGGTGCGTCTCGCCCAGAAGCCGCTTCAAGTCTCGCTTTTTTATTTTGTCTGTCTGATTCATCTGATTAAAGGATTAAAACTATAACGAAATTTTATAATAACCTCTAAGCAGTTCCCAAGAAACGTGATTCGAGGCGTACAATTGCAACAGCGTAAGCGTTATATAACAACAAGCAATTCGTATTTCAAGATCTACTGCTCGACACCAAGTGAGCAAGAAACTGGCATCTGTAGAGATATACACAACTCACTGCATGGTTATTGTCCTCTACCAAATTTGAAATTTGCACGAAAGGGGTGGTTGGTGTAATGGCTAGCATTAATGCCTTCCAAGCATTAGACATGGGTTCGATTCCCGTACCACTCAATCTTTTTGTGTTTTTTTCAGGTTGCCCAGAATCCCCTTGTGCCCCCTCCTAGATGTATCACTTTTTTACTTTTACAAAACAGTGCCGCTATTTTTCCTCGAAACGCCGTTGTATCTCTACACAAAGTTCCTATCTCCAGTCAGGGAAGAATACAGTATAAACCAGACAAACGAAAAAATACAGATGAAGCAGACAAATAGGAAATTGTAGCAAGCCACTCGAAGAAAGATCACACAAAAGAAAAAGAAGCACAACGCTGTGAAAGATGAATCAGACAAAAATAAAAATCAATAGCACTCATACTATTTGCGCGTCGCTGGACCAACAAATCAAGTAGATCCGGGGCGCATCGCGCGGCACTTAGCAGGGCGTATCGTCCGGCATACAACAGCAGACATTTTCCATTTTCTCGATGCTGGTCGTGCGCGGCCCGTTCTCTCAGCGCCACATGGGAATCCCATCTATTGCGATGTTTTTCCTACTTCCTCCCTCTTTCCAGTTGCCACATAACTTCTGAAATACCCAGACTTTTCTTCATACACAATGTCTGACTCCGGCTCCCCTCCAGCTTCCCCTTCGCAGTCTGCTGACCAGATCTCTCTCGACCAAAACGCCGCTGCTCAGCCGCCAGCCCCTTCCAAGCTTTTTGTGAGACCTATCGGCTTTGAAACCACCCGTGAGGCCGTCGAGGACCACTTCGCCAGCGCCGGAACCGTCACCGACGTCCACTTGTTGCGTGGGTTTGCGTTTGTGTCGTTTTCCACCCCTGAGGAGGCCGCCCGTGCCTTTGACACCTTGTCCAACACCGAGCTCGACGGAAACTCGTTGCAAATCGAGTTTGCCAAGGACAGACGTGACGGCCGCGACGACGGTGCGCGTGAGGACACCCGCGGCAAGTTCCGCGTCAAGGTGACCAACTTGCCCGACGGTACCGCGTGGCAAGACTTCAAGGACTACGTCCGTGACAAGACCGAGTCCACTCCAGCGTTTGCCAAGGTGTTCCGTGACTACGAGTCCGGCGAGACCATCGGTAACTTGGAGTTTTCTTCTGCCGACGAGCTCGAGAAGGCCATCTCCGTGTTGAACCAGGCCGAGTACCAAGACGCTGTCATCAACGCCGAGGAGGACACTTCTCCTTTTGTTCCCCCTCCTAGAAGAGGCGGTTTCAGAGGCGGCCGTGGTGGCCGCGGCGACTTCCGTGGCGGCCGTGGTGGCTTCGGTGGCAGAGGTGGCCGTGGCGATTTCCGCGGAGGCCGTGGCGGCTTCAGAGGCGGCAGAGGCAGAGATGATGGCTTCAGAGGCGGCCGTGGCGGTTTCCGTGGAGGCCGTGGCGGCTACGACCGTGACGACAACCGCGGTGGCTACGAGAGAGACTCGTACCGTCGTGACAGATCTCCTACCCGCTACTAAGCGGGCGACTTTTGCCCC
>JAJLZY010000121.1:0-37489 GCA_030564885.1 Metschnikowia kofuensis (nom. inval.)
CGCCTGCATATGGGACCAATGGCATCAACCTCTTCTCAAGAATTTTGTATATTCAGGTGACATTGCACCTACAACCCACACAATAAGAAATAACAGAATGGCGTCAACTATCAGGTTTTATATGGAGCAGTCTGTTCCGGAATTGGAAGATCTTGAAAAGAAAGGGCTCTTCACCAAAAAAGAAATCCTCATGATCATGAGAAGACGAACAGATTTTGAGCATCGCATCCTGGGACGAGGCACGCAAGCCAGAGACTTTTTGAAATACAGCGAATTCGAAATAAATCTAGAGAAGCTTCGATTGAAGCGCTTTGAACGACTTCACAAAGCGGAAAAGGTCGATTCGAAACCTTCCATTTCTGATTGGGCCGGCTTTAGGAAAATTATCTTTGTTTTCGATAGAGGGGTAAGACGTTTTCCTGCAAATACCGATCTTTGGCAAAAGTTTCTTCAATTTGTCAAAGAAAAAGATGCAATCAAGATTGTTTACCGTGTGTACGCTAAGCTCTTGCTGTTGCAACCTAGAAACGTTGATGCATGGATCTCTGCCGCGAAATACGAGTTTGAAACAAACGCTAATGCCAAGGGCGCACGAGACTTATTCCAAAGAGCTTTGAAATTCAACCCGGAAAGTAGTAACCTTTGGCTCAGCTATGCACAATTTGAATTGGCATATGTCTCAAAATTGCTTGCGCGTCGTAAAGTCATGGGCTTGTTGACTGAAAAACAACAAGAGGAAGATTTGCAAGCTCAAGCTTCTGATTTCAAGACGAGGTTAGAGAAAGCTCCAACTGATAAAGGCGACGCCGCAGCAGGAAATCATGATGTGATCACGTTCGACGATGACAATGAGGGCGACTTGAAGGCGCTGTTGGCGCTGTTGCCTGAGGCCGACATGAACGTTTTGGGAAACCCCGAACTGAACCCAGTTCTCAAGGGAGAGATTGCGCTCACAGTGTTTGACGTCTGTATTCCTGAGCTCCTCAAGAATGTGGCGCGGGAGTCTCGGGAGGCCCGTGTTTTTGACCTAGCTGAAAAATACCTCAGCCTTTTTGATAAGTTTGACAACTTGAACAGGGACCACTTGAATTACCATATTGTGTCCTACTTACAAAATAACTATGGCTCGAACCCACACACCGTGATGCTCGATATCACGCTTCCACTCCGAAACGTCAAGGTTTCCGACAGCAATTTAGCTGAAGCACTTCAGCTCTCGGTGAACAAGTATATGGCATATAAGCTGAAGACGCATAGTGCCACAGAAAAACAGCGATTGGCGGCCGAGTATGTTGGATTTTTGAATGGCAAGTATGTCAACTCAGGAGAAGAAAAGTCCGACCGTGCGGCGCAGCTCTTGAAAGCGATTATACAAAAGTGCAATTAAATGAGCTAATCCTGCTTTCCAAGACTCGCCTCTCTGTCTGAGACCGAGTGATAACCGCGAGTTTTTTTGAGCCTGAATGAGACAAATCCCGAAATCACCGCAGAGACGAGCGCCACCAGCACCAAGGAAGATGCATATTGCATATAAGAAATTGGCATGAAGTACATTGGCAACTTGTAGAAACCATCAGTAAAGGGCAAATCGGCGGATCCCTGTGATCCGATGGGCTTGATGGAATCAAACCAGCGAACAGCTAACTCGAGAGTCAAAGACTCACCAATGGTGAGTCGTGTAGCGTTAGTACCAGCAGACCAAGCCACAGCGTTCACTACAGTCTGCTGCTCTGGTTTACTCAGTGCCGGCCTTGTGATGGCCAAATTCATTCTTGAGTCGATATCCATGTGTGAGTTGTGCACTTCGCCTCTGAAGTTAAACGTCAACGGAATATAAGCACCACCCAGCTCCAAATAATTGGCTTCAGAACTCACTGGGATTCTGCAGCTAAAAGGTGCGTCTTCATGAACGTATAATTGGAAGAGGTGGTATAGCTCGTCAGAAAAATTAATGGTACAGTTGATATCCTCAGAGACACCGTACTTGAACGTAAGCGGCTTACCAGTTTCTTTGCACGTTGGGAAAGCCTTGTAGATGATTCTATCGTTTGAGTCAAAATTGTGTTCTCCGTTATCTATGTTTCTGGAAATACAATCAATCAAAACCTCCTGACCTAACGAGTAGGGCTGAACTGTCGGAATTTCGCCTTTTCGCGTGAGCGGGAAAAACTGCGCCGTGTTACCCGCTGTAGTGAGAGATGCCATCAAAAGGGCGAGGTAAGCCAGCAGTGCTATCTTCATTCTGGGGGTGTAGTTTAGTGTTCTGATACTGACGGAGCGCTAAGAAGTGGGCTATGTCTGAGGAATTTATAGAAGCCTGTCTGATGGTGTATTTTGCAAATTTCTAATGATGCAACTTGTGACTTATATCCTGGTCTACCTCACTTTAGTCAAGGTATTTTCAGAAGATGGAACAAACTTAGGTTGGAATCGAAATGTGACCAAGGAATCGCCGAACATTCTCCCAGATAACTTCTGAGAATTGACAAGGCCGTGCTTTGCACGTGATCAATCGCGTGGCATCTTCATACTCAAGCCGCGTCTGTGCAGCGCGATGAATAATACAGAATTCTGGTTGCCAAGGGTAAGGGGAATTCGAAAACCATAAATTTTTTACGCTTTATACATTGTCGGCTCACGTTCATGTATGTCTGTAGACAGCCGTTCAATTTTAGTTTCCACACTTTGATTCTAGATCCAAATGATTGATCCGTGGAGTCACTTGTTGTGCGTCCATCTAGCTGTTCCACGCACATTTGGTAACTGGCGCCAGGCCCTTCCTTTGAATGGACTTTGTAAATTTAATGAATCAATGTCTTTCATATTAGCTCGCAATCTCTTTGATTTATTATCGAGAGACTGTTTGACTTGAAAAACTTTTTTCGAGAAAAAGACGAAATGTCAGAAGAATGAGGGTGATCTTGCTATGTCTTTTAATAGAGAATCACATTTATCGGATAGCCAGCGTGGCGCCCAGCACACAATGACTCATTCTGATGATCCTCGAGCTTATGCAATGATTAAACAAAATTCGTCAAACAAAAGAGCCGGTCGCATAGTGCTCCAGAAGCAAAAGGATCACGACGCGAATAGTGATATATCACAAAACCCAAACTCTACCCCTGAGAACACCATCCCATGTGTACGAAAAACTCGTATATCTTTGACGCCTTGTTGACATCGATTTTCAAAAATTGTCTTGCGTCCTTCTTCTTGAGGACACCATTGCTCTTGATAGCCTCCTTCATAAGTTGCGTCTTGATAGCAAAGTAAGGTTTTGGCAAGATTCGAAGCGTAGAACACAATTGCTTTTCTTCCGCTGTGAGTAATTCAAAGTCTGTCGCGTGAGAAAGATCGAGAGGTGCCCGAGCATTACTTATGTTTACCTTTGGTTTGTAGGGAGGCTGCGGCGTACTCAGCTTGCGAATTCCATTAGAAACAGCCAGCAGCGTGGCTGTGCGCGCAGCTAACCCAGAGCCATTTCCCACTCGTTGATAATGGGCCAGACGGATCAACTTATCTTTTTCAAACTTGTTACCGTCTTCGAGCGTCGTGATTCCATTCCGCCGCCATGTTTGCAATTGATGAATTCGCATGCGACACCTCAATTCGGTAAGAAGATCCGTGGAGAAGGCTTCGAAATCCTGGGGTGTCATGATGCGAACAAAAGCGTTTATTTTCTTGACAAATTCCTTCTCTTCTTTCAGTTTGCGCTTGTCGTTCGAGATGTTTTTTCTGTATTCGAGCAAGCCGTTGGAAATCAATACTCGTTTACGTTCTGCACGCGTCGTTAGTCTTGAATTGTAAATATCCAAAACAGTCAACTTTAACTCGATATCGCCTGCAGAGTCCTCAGGATCAAAAATCATATCTTTGATGGGAACTTCGGCCTCGTTTTCAGCTTCATGGTCGAACTCGAGCCGTCCTGGCATGTAGCCTTGAACCTCGTGACAAAGTGGGGTAGAGACTGCCGGTTTAAGCTTTGGCGGTGGCAAGGGCAACAATTTTCGTTCCTCTAGCCGTGTTTTTCTCTTTTGTAAAAATTCCATTGCCGATATTTGAGAGAAATCTTTGTCCATCTCCGGTAGAGGGTACTCGTCTGAGTTTAGGTAGATCTGCGTGTAATGCAGTGCCACCTCGTCTCTAAATCGATGACCTATATGATCGGCAATATCCTGCCAATTACCCAAACCAAAGTTTTCGCAACCTTGGATCAAATGCAATTCTTCATCTGCACCCCAGTCTTCATCGAAAATAGGGTATGTATTCTGCTCGATGATTTGATAATCATGCCATGGCTTATGGTCTAATGTGGTAGATCCGGAAGCGAAGCAAGGCACGCAGAGATCATAGTCTATGCAAATGGCGCATTTTATCCGAATTCTATTGGTGCAATCAGACGAGCAAACGTCACAATGAAAAAGCTTGCCTTTCTCCATCTGCAAGATGATATAATCAGTGAATAGAAGGCGTGGTCTATGTTATTGATACTGGACTGTCATGAGATCGCGCGGGTCACGTGCACATCGCCTATCAATAGAACCGGAATTTGTATTGGAGCTGCCTATTGTCAGGGACCCTAGCCTGGTTTGTATTAGCCTGCAGGCCTAGTCGGCCGTGTCGTTCAGATACTTGCTCATTTGGGAGCAAGTATCAAGCCTACGGCCAACTCCGTCGCCTCTTCAAGGTATAGACATAAGTAGAGCTGGATCCCCAGTGTATCTGTGAACCCAGTAAGCTAGTACTACATACATTATGGATATGAATACAATGCCATTTAACGTTTACGAACTGGTGTTCGATACTCTTGACCCAAACACGCACGAACTGGTGTTTGAGACTATCGGACATAACATGGAGGTCGACCGCTGGATCGACCCAGCCACATCTCTTGGAGCTAGAGTTGTGCGGGGCCGAGTCTATTTTAACGTGTACAAGTACTGGCTTTTGGAATGGTCTTTTCGCTTTGCTAAAGCAGTGATGCATCTTTTCGGTGCTAAACTGTTAGCAGCACACCCAGCAGCACGCCTTTTACCAGCCGGCCAATTCAGAGCGCAGGTACTTATTCTCCCTTCTGTCGAGAAGGATTCCTTGTGTATTCCTGATTACACGGGTTTGGGAGATTTTTTTGAGCAAGTATCAAGCCTACGGCCAACTCCGTCGCCTCTTCAAGGTATAGACATAAGTAGAGCTGGATCCCCAGTGTATCTGTGGACCCAGTAAGCTAGTACTACATACATTATGGATGATATTTATAAGTTTCATACACGATACAAATTTCTTGATTATCTATCTAACACATGGTGTTAATTCTGACTTTCTCTACAAAATGGATGTCGATGAGCCCTCTCCGCACGGAAGCGCTCGCATTCCTCATCCGCGAACAAAACCGATCTGAATATTACCTCCATTATGTATTACTTCCCATATTGCCTTCGGGCTTATTATACGTTCATTTACAAAGTGCGCATGTGAAGAGACAAATTCTTTGCTTTACACTTGTGTTGACACTGGGGACCGCTCCTCTTAAGTTTTGCATATTTCATCCACAGAATCCGCAATGTGGATTTATGAAGAAATACACATTATGTAAACGTGGTTAACATGTATTACTGTTATTACGAAAACGAAGCTGTAAATACCTTTGAAAATATATTCACAGCCTGTGCCGATTGATGAAAGCGTTAACTGCCACCTTCTTGCAGGTTTGCTATGTATCAAAATTCCGGGGTTGCAAATTCGCAAGAAAGCGATGTAATTATTTTGACTACTCCGCACCGTCATCAGTGCAAATTGAAACTTAAAAACTATGATTTGCAGATTGTGTGGTTTTACTTACTTAGATGATGGAGATTTTGAGCTGAGCAATTGTAAAGCTAGAATTACCACCTGCAATCGTGAAAAGTGCTGAGACAACAGGCCATTCTTCAACTACCACGCCGACCTGCGTACGTGCAGTAGCAAACAACCGTGAGTGTCTATATAAAGCGGGACCTCGGAGTTTGCCACTCTTGATGTATCGCCTCAGCAGAAGATATAAAAATCAAAAGCAGGAGAAGAGAATAAAAATTTCAAACCAATTTGACTTCACATATTCGATTGAAAAGTCCTCCCTTTCCCTCATCGCTCACCTTGAAGCTCTATCAATACAGCGTGGCTGCGTCCCGTCCCGTGATGCGCTCTCGAAACGTGACTGCGAAAAACCAAGTCACGGACGGTCACGTGTCTAACACGCACTGGGAATCCTGCATTAGTTCACCAAAAAAAATTTCGCCCTGCCCTTTCGCATATTATAACCTGAACCTTCTTGAAACCTTCTCCTCAACGAATAACAAAAATCATCAGAAATGGTATGTAGTGCCAAACGACTGACCGAGTGTGATGTGGAAAGCCAAGGTTCAATGGTCAGAGAAGATACAAGCGGAATCTCGAATGGGAGTCCCACCACGACAATCAATCTGATCCTCCGATTGAATTAACGCATGATATTCATAGACAATTGAAATGAAAAAATCATATCAGCCAGGGTCTCTGAATCATGGTGTTCAAGCACGGCCTACTACTCAAGAAGAAATAGATAGACTCAGAGACTTCATAAACATTTGGCCTTTTGAAATTTCTCAAATGTCATCTCATGGACAACTCAGAAACCATGTCGAATCCCGCCCACTTCCTTCTTTACCAAAGCTACGCATTATGTTTATACGAAACTCGGATCTTTATTTACCTGTGCATTTTACTAACTCTGATTTAGGGTCGTGTTAGAACTAAGACTGTCAAGAGAGCCTCTAAGGTTTTGATCGAGAGATTCTACCCAAAGTTGACTTTGGACTTCGAGACCAACAAGAGATTGACTTCTGAGATCGCTGAGATTCAATCCAAGAGACTCAGAAACAAGATCGCTGGTTACACCACCCACTTGATGAAGAGAATTCAAAAGGGCCCCGTCCGTGGTATCTCCTTTAAGTTGCAAGAGGAGGAGCGTGAGAGAAAGGACCAGTACGTCCCAGAGGTCTCCGCTTTGGACTTGTCCCACACCAACGGCCAATTGGAGGTTGACGCCGAGACCGCTGACTTGGTCAAGACTTTGGGCTTCAAGATCCCATTGCAAACTGTTGCCATTTCTTCTCAAAGAGGTCCAAGAAGATTTGCTAAGAGAAACTAAGCATGTTTTCCATACTAATGTAATGTATATTGCCGATTAATATAATCGTTCAGACAATCGAGGGAGTCCATATAAACTTTTGTAGTATTGAAGGCACACTTTTTTCTATCTAAGTCAATGTCGCTCCCGCGAAAATCGGTTAGGAATCTCTCACCAGTCTCGTGCTCATTCTTCACAACAGTTCGCACAGGTCCAAGCATCACAGGTTTAAAGACCCCAGCTTCGATGCTTGATTCCTACCGCAAACCCAATTTAGTTTATTTGCATCCTCATCTTGAATATTTCTCTCCACTTGAGATCTGCACGCAATCACTGATCATCCAACGATAATCAATCGATTAGTATCGAGAACACCTGATATATTTATTGACATCTTTACCTTGCAAACTTCATCTGTTCGTAGTGTACGGGTCTTTTACAGCCAATGGGCTCGCCGCGTTTCTGCTTTACGCAACACTAGCGAAAAAATGTTGGTGTATAACTTAGCGCCTAGTCCCACTCCAGAGCTTCAACGGGTTATAGCCAAATCCATCACACTAAAAACTCGGGTTGCACATCTTTATAAAACTCTCATAAATTCTAAAATATCCCATTAATGTTTCGCTACATCCCTAGAAAATTGACTTCAGTGAGCCCAATGGCCACGCTCATGAGACAAACAGTCAGAAACAGCAGTATAATTTCTGTACATAGGGATATTAAGGAAGACAACCAACAACTTCCCTTTGAGTTCACAGCCGAAAACTTGACGCGTGCTAAAGAAATCATCGCCAAATACCCATCACAGTATAAAAAGGGTGCATGTATGCCTCTTTTGGACTTGGGTCAGCGTCAGTTGGGGTTTACATCGATCTCAGTGATGAACTACGTTGCCAAGATGTTGGATATGCCTCCAATGAGAGTTTATGAGGTTGCTACTTTCTACACTATGTACATGAGACAACCCATGGGCAAATATAACATCCAGGTGTGCACTACCACCCCTTGTCAGTTGTGTGGCTCCGATGAAGTTATGCAGGCGATCACAGACCATTTGAAGATCAAACCAGGCCAAACCACGCCCGACAAAATGTTCACTTTGCAAGAGGTCGAGTGTTTGGGGGCTTGTGTGAATGCTCCAATGATAGCCATCGATGACGATTTTCATGAGGATTTAACCGCCGATAAAACCGTGGAGCTTTTGAAAACTTTGCAAGCAGGCAAGCGCTTGGAGAAAAGAGGTCCAGTGTCTGGAAGAGAGACATGTGAACCATTTAGCGGCAGAAAAGTACTCCTCAACACCGAGCCCACTGACATCCGCAAGTTCACGAGGGCTGACTTGTGATTGGGTTCGATCATCAGTAAACGGAGAAGGGTGCGTCTCCGAAAGTGCATAGACATTCTTGTATAGTAAACAGTTGACATACATCGTGTCACAAGGCAAGGCGCAGCCGCGCTATGCGTTTTTTTTTTTTGGAAATGTAATCGAGGTTTTGGAAGTCACTTTGCAAAATTGCATAGCTCACTTAAGCCATCAGGTTTAGTTTTGCCGCAGCCGCATGTGCTAGGTTTCGCAATGCACCAGGTCATTCACCGAGAGCATAAAAATAAGACACATGCACAAGGAGAGATTCATAAAGCGGGGCTAAAAAGTAAACGAGTGTGCTTTTAATGTCGACAAATTACTCCTAAGTTTTCAATAAACCCTAACATTCGCTGCGTACCGTTGAATTCGCTTCGAAGTCATGTCAGTACGAGGAGCAGGGGCCACACTAGATTTGCGGCGTTGATCTCCGACCTACTTAGGGAGCGCTCATAGCTGGCATGAAAGCAGCCACAGTCACCAATCTGAGTGAGGTTGAAAGACCTTGATGAAACTCATGTCTCGCGAAAGAAAGAGCTTAACTATACTACTTACTTGAAGTAAAGCAAGTGCAAAAGTCCGAGTTTATTTCGACTTCATGATTTTTTGATTTCATGGCACAGGTCACGTGCGATAACATCTGATCTCGTGCTTTCGTGCGATCGCAGTGACTCTTTCAGGAACACTTGCAGGAACACCTGCGATAGACAGTCCGGCACGCTGAGGAATGTAATCAGTTGGGTTCTTTTTTACTCTTCTTTTTCGGCATTTCGATCACGGTGCGGTACATTGCAACCCCTTCTGAAAAATAGACTGAAATCTATATACATCGCCACTAGGCCTTCCAAGGACAAGAATCACTATCAGCATTCTCGCATAATGTCTTCCAAATCCTATAAAATCGAGACCGAGTTGGTGTTCTCCAAGTCCACGGACCAGCACAATGCCAGTGTACCACCGTTGTACCAGTCGGCTACTTTCAAACAAGAATCTTTGCTGAACATGGGCGAGTACGATTATACCAGATCGGGCAATCCCACGCGGACATTTCTCCAGAATAAGATGGCTGCCATCATGAAGGCCACGCAGACGTTTGCCGTTACTTCCGGGATGGGTTGTCTTGATGTGATTTTGAGATTGCTTCAGCCGGGAGATGAGGTCATCGCCGGAGACGATTTGTACGGCGGGACGCATAGATTGCTTACGTATTTAAACAGCAAAGGTGACCTCAAAGTGCACCACTACGACACCACGAACACCGAGCTAATCAAGAGCAAAATTACGAAAAACATCAAGATGATATTTTTGGAGTCGCCCACAAACCCTTTAATCAAAGTTTGTGATGTCAAGGCGATCACGGATCACGCCCACGCCATCAACCCAGATATCTTGGTTGTTTTTGATAACACTATGATGACCCCATTGTTGATGACCCCATTGGACTTAGGCGTAGACATCCACTACGAATCAGCTACCAAGTACTTGAACGGACATCACGATATCATGGCCGGTGTGATTGCTGCACGTGACCCTAAATTAGCTGAGCGTATCTATTTTGTGATTAATTCCACGGGATGTGGCCTTAGTCCGTTTGACTGCTGGTTATTGGCTCGTGGCTTGCGCACATTGGCCGTCAGGGTTGAAAAGCAACAGCAAAACTGCGTGAAGATTGCCGATTTTTTGCAGCAAGTTGGGTTCAAAGTGCGGTATCCAGGCCTCAAATCCCATCCGCAGTACGAATTACACCAAAGCCAGTGTACTGGGGCAGGCGCTGTACTCAGTTTCGAAACGGGCTCGATCAAGCTTTCTGAGAAGATCGTCGAGTCTACTGACATTTTTGGCATTGCCGTTTCTTTCGGCTGTGTGAACTCTCTCATTTCGATGCCGTGTAAAATGTCACATGCTTCGATTGATGCCAAGACTAGGGAAGAAAGAGATATGCCAGAGGATTTAATTAGACTATGCATTGGCATAGAAAATGCCGACGACTTGATTCAAGATTTGACCAGGGCTTTGTTGAAGAGTGGGGCCGTGCGACTCAATGACAAGGATGAGTTATATAACGCCACGTCCTTGCAACCAAAGTTGTAAGAACTCTCACAACAACATACAAATATTCCGATTGCTTTTATCACGGCCTTAGTAGCCATACCAGCTCGTGTGCCTCCAACAGGCATCTCGAACCATAGTTTCCGGTGAACTGTAATTCATGCGGAAGCTGCCAAAATTCCTCCAACAGGTTTGCGAGATTTTATATACTTTATACATTTACATCACCTCTCTGACAAAACTGAGTAGCGCTATGGAAGTTTCATAGTGCGTTTCCGCTACTCCAAAAGTAATTGAGCGGCATGAAAGAACAGATTAGAAGAGAAAGCGATTGAATAATCTTGAATGACCAAAGGCATCAATATTTCGTTGATTATTGATAGAATAAATTTCACAGACACAAACTCATGAAGTGGCGGGAGCCTTATTGCGAGGATAATGTTTTTTAGTTGAAAGAGAGAACTTTATACGATTCATTTGTCTTAATATTTCATGTCACTTGCTTTTCTTTTGGCGAGGCTTTCATGAATGAGATCTCGTTAACCAACGAAAATGGTAGACAAATGACACATGATCAAATGTCGAAAGAAACGTGGTTTTGAGCAGTTGAAGTTTTTCTCACTTCCCCAATTTCCAAAATTCTGCTCAAAGACATCGTGATTGTCATGATCTATTCCTCAAGATGCAAATTGAATTGAAATTCAGGACAGCTTCGATTGCGCGAGCATGCACAATGTGTTTGTTTTCACGAACGGGACCCAGCTTCCAGCATTGGGAACCTACAGAATAAATTTTTTATATCTAAGACCAGCCTGATAAGTTATCAAGACGGTCCATGTCGCTTCATTCGCTATCACCTTCAGTAGATTCGTAGCATACATGTTGTATACCTACCAGACAATACTTCACTTAAACCTCTGTTCAAATTAGCTGTACAGTTGTCTAGAGACAAACCTCGCTCCTCTTAATCACGTGACTAGCTAATTGCATCAATTCCAAAAAATTTTTCATCACCAAGTACCTGTACAGTTTGACAAGAGCATCGAGCACGAGAAATGAATAAACTTCCTAGTGATGACGTTGGCAACCGGACTAATTCAATCAAAAACATGTGTTATTTCTAGCGTCTAAAATTGAGATTTCACCAGCCATGTTGCTTCTGGAGTGTGCGCCTGCACTGACGCGTAGAGCGCGTCACGAGGACCGAAACTCGAGCTTTCCAAACGCGCATTTCAAACTCGACAGCTCAAAATAGTAAACCTTTTCGAAAGAGACCATCGACTTCTTTGACAAGAGTACCTTAGCACATTTTTGAAAAAATAAGCAAGTATGTCTGAAACACACGGTGTTACTCAAGGAGCCTTGAAAGAGGCGCTTTCGAAGAGCACTAGCCACAAATGGGCAGGTAGACCTATACGCGTCCAGGTGACCAATTTGAAGGTGATCAATGAGCAAAATTTGGCCGAGAGACGCTATCGGTGCGTGTTCAGTGACGGACAATACTCGATTCAGGGTCTCCTTGACTCTCATCTCAACACCTATTTGGAAGCAAACGGCTTCACGAAGTTTTCTGTGATTTCCATCGATAAGTTCACCATGGCAAAAACAATGAAGCGTATTCTCATCGTCTCAGCGCTTTCGGTGGATGTCCCTAAGGCAGACCGGATTGGTTACGAAATCACCCCGCTTGACCCCTACTTCGACCAAAATCCAAGCGAGGACATGGCCATTGGTGCATTCGGTGCTGGTGGACAAAGCAATGCCGCTGCCCCACAATCTGGCTCGACCCCTCAGCCTCAAAACACATCGAGTGTCGCCCCCGCTGCCGCCCTGGCTGCACGGGCAAAGGGCGCCAGCTCTAGCAAGCCCGTCAACCCTATCGAATCCTTGTCCCCATATCAAAACAACTGGACAATAAAGGGCCGCGTGTCTTACAAAGGGGATATTCGTACATGGTCCAACGCGAAGGGAGACGGAAAATTGTTTAATGTCAACTTGTTGGATGAGTCCGATGAGATCAGGGCAACTGCCTTCAATGAAATGGCGGATAAGTTCTACAATTTGTTGGAGGAAGGTAAAGTTTATTATGTTACCAAAGCGCGTATCCAGCAAGCCAAGCCTAAATTTTCTCATCTCAGCCATCCATATGAGTTATCACTCGACAAAGACACTGAAATTACCGAGTGTTTTGACACTTCGGACGTGCCCAAGATCAACTACAACTTCGCCAAGTTGGATGCCATCCAGAACCTTGAGAAAGATTCTGTAGTGGATGTCATTGGTGTCATAAACGTCGTCAACGATGTGTTTCAAATCACTGCCAAGTCCACGGGTAAACCATTCAACAGAAGAAACGTGACGATCGTTGATGATTCCAACTTTGCCATTGATGTGGGTTTGTGGAACGCCACTGCAGTTGACTTTAGCATTCCAGCGGGCTCCGTGGTGGCATTCAAGGGCGTCAAGGTCCAAGACTTCAGCGGTCGCTCGTTGACCTTAACTCATGCCGGCAGTATCACCGCGAACCCGGATATTCCAGAGGCGTACCAGTTGAAAGGATGGTATGATAACAAGGGTGTTAGTGAGAACTTCAAATCCTTGAAAGTTGAGTCTGCCGGTACGAGCGAGCCTTTGAGTCGCAGAAAAACTATTGCGAGAGCCGAGGAAGAGGGTTTGGGTGGGAACGAGAAGCCCGACTTTTTCACGGTGAAAGCCTCGATCAATTATATGAAAGCCGACAACTTCTGTTACCCTGCGTGTGCCAATGAAGTCAACACCACTGGTAGAGGGCCTTCCCCGTGCAACAGAAAGGTCATCCAAGAGAGCGATGGGTCTTGGAGATGTGAGCGCTGTAACTTGACTTATCCCGAGCCCCATTATAGATATATTTTGAGTGCGTCTCTTGTTGATCACACAGGTCAAATTTGGGTCACCATGTTTGATGAAGAAGGCAATAAGTTGCTAAAGACAAGCGCAAGCGACCTTATGCGTTTAAAGGATGATGAAGATAGTGGTGAGTTCACTAAGTTGATAAATTCGGCGACTATGCGGGAATTGAACTTTAGAGTCAAAGCCAAGCAAGACAGCTATAACGGTCAAACTAGGGTTCGTTACCAGGTCAGCTCGGTCTCAGAACTTGACTTCGAGAATGAGTGTCTCGCGTTAGCGAAGGAATTGGAGGGTGTCTCGATCAATTAGGGCTGTGTTGAATGTGGGTATACCGTGAATTGATTGTCTTTTATATGTATTTGTGAATACAATATTTGAATTTTGATGTCTTTAGTCAATGAGTTGCGTCGCTTGACTGTTGTATTCTACAAGTCCATTTGCGGCAAGCCAGAAGTGCTTCAAGACCTCGTTTGCTGTACGGCGACCTCGGGTCACCATGAGCTTGTGAATGAATAATTCTATGGCCTTCGGCCCCATCTCCTGCATAAGTATCGGATCTCTCATTGAATAGGTTAAGCTGTTTTTGAATTGCACCGGAACTTTGCCGATAAGGCTGCGAAATATTGAATAATAAGACTCAAGATTCGATCGAGCAGTTTGAATAAAAGCTGTGACGAGCAGGGATGTGATGACCTCGACTAGGTTCAAGCTTTCGACGATTCGCTGACTCTCCTCGTGATCGGCGCTTGATCCGCGTCTCATATTGAGGAAGCTTGTCCAGAACCGCAGTATGGACTTCACTACGAACATTTCGTTTGCTGCTAGACCCTCCAAGGCAAACAGGAGAACAATGGACTGGAAAAACTCTGTGTAAAGAATGAGTGAAGGTCTGCACTCTAATGTTTTGGAGAAAAAGTCAATCGCACTTTTCACCATATCGGGATCTGTTTTCAAGAAATCAAGCTTTTGAGTAAACGCTCTTTGCACGAGGTGTTCCATGGAATCACTATCTATCCGCTGAAATTCGACACTTACCAAACATTCCATTAAGCCAAATACGTAGGGAACGGCATTTGCATTAGAGGTCTTGTCCATGTAATCAATGACAAACAGTATGATTTGCTCGTTGCCCACATCGAACCCACCTCCAAGTCTTTCGCCTAGGCCAGCCTTGAGAATGAGAGTGCACTTCTCCACGAAGATTGTGTTTTGGGAGAGAGTACGGTTTGCAATCGAGAATTCTTGCACAACAGACATTACCATTTGTTTGATGTTGTATGGATCGGCTAGCCAAAATACAGAGTAGTCCTTTTTTTCCTGCTCCAGCATCTCCTCAATCACTTCATCTGAATGAGAGCTACCTTTTGCCACGTTCACTAAACAAGAAAGAAGCGAGCCAAGATATTCTTCATGGTCGCTCGATAAGCACACTGTAGGATTCAAACTTTGAACAACGAGACTTGCTGCATTTGCAATAGCTGAGACGACATTGTATATTATTTTGCTGTGCTCATCGACGTCATGAATACAGCGCGCAATGACACTGTAGGCGTTAAACATCCTCAGCCTTATGAGACTGTCGGCGCCGTGATTATTAAGCATGCTTACCACGACTTTCTCCAAATCTTGCAAAAAATTTACTAGATGATCGCTGCATTCTTCACACAACTTCAATGTCGTTTTAGATGCTAGAAGTGCTAGTGTGGTGTTCTCGCCGTTTAACAAGAGGGGAAAGACAACATTGAAGACTTCACCCAAATGCTTACTCCCTTCCGCTGTCTTCAAATAAAACACATTGGAGGAGCAGAACTGGATTAGCGTGGCATAGATGGTTGCTTGCAATGTCTCTTCCACCAGGAGTGAAACAAATTTAGTTAGAAATCCTGTCTCAAAGAGAGTGTGGGCAAATGGAGCTAGCTGATTCGCTTGCGACTCGAAATACACGGTGTCATCGTTGATCCTGTAGAGAATAAACATTGTGGCTTCAAGATCGAGCCAAGCATCTGGAGTAATTGCATCTTGCTGAGATTTCTGGATTAGCGACTGCTGCATCAGCTGGTAAAATTCAGCCTTGAGCAACGAGTATACTCCCAAAAAAAGCTCTGCCACATTGGAGCGATAGGCATTCCACTCCGTGCGGATTTGCGTGTAAATTTGTGAGTCCGGAAGGTGTAGCTTGCGCCAGTATATGCGAGCTACCGTGTCGAAAATACGCCGCTGTTCCGCCTGGAAACTGGCCTGATAGTGAGGATCATTTTGCGCCTCGAATAGAGTGTCGAAAACATCACTTGAGTCTTCGTAAACGCTTGCAAGTTCCTCCCAAAATAACAACATTCTTTCCGAAATCAGCTCATCAACTATTGGAGTTCCTCTTGCAGATGTCAACCGAACGGCAAGATTAAGAATGGCTTGAGTGTTAGGCTCGAGGAGAGACTTAGAAAGGCGAATCGAGTTAAGCTGCAAAACTGTCAAGATCAAGTCGATATAGGCGGATGTTACCTCGAAATGGTCGTCTTCAACTAGCACAACCTGATCAACGAAGCTTATGCCCCAATCTCCGAGAACGGTTGCATACAAAGTCTGCTTTTGTTCATGAGATAGCAGATTGGCATTGAGCTCAAGAATTTCGTTGAATGTAATTAACGTTTGAGTTATTAATTCAAGCGAGTCTGTGTCATCAGCGTTGATAGTGATGGGGAAATGCGACGAGAGATACTTGACCAAGTCGTCCAAGTCCTCGTACCTAGAATCTCCGTTAACATTGGGCAAATACGCCATCCATGAATTCAAAGTTTGAAGTGACTGCAAGTCAAGCTCATACAGAAGTTGTTGTTGACACTTAACATGATTAAGATATTGGTACACGATGAGTAAGAGTGGGTATAAATTCTCACAAACCGCGGCATGAAGTCCAGACTGTAAATCGTTGGCCTTTGATACGTCTTCAATCAAGACTGAGAAGAATATAAGCAATATGGTCAATTGTGTGGAAGATAGCCGAGTCATGAGCGTCGCAAAATGCAGAATATCGCCCTCGCTTGTTATTTCTGGCGCAAGTATTTGTGCAAAAGACAAAATTGGGTTTTTAAATGTATCATGATACTTGGAATATGCCAAAGAAATTGTCGACATGAGTTTGCGGACCACCATGAGGTTCTGACTGGTGCTTGTTGCGTCTTCGATGATCACCTTAACATGCGTGAACAGATCTGATATGAGTCTGTGACATTGCGTGGCATCAAATGCCGTCGACTGAAGTACCACCGTCAAAGTTAAGGCTCCAAAATACTTGCAAGTGGTGGAGTCACGGGAAAGAAGATAAAGGCCCACCTCATAGCCTTCGGGCGACTTTTGCACTTCATGAAGGTACTTTTGGTGCTCATGCACCTGGGAAGGGTCTCTGCTCGAATATAGGAGCTCGACTATCTGAAGATGTAAGTATTATGCATTATGAAAACGCTTTCTGGAAAAGCAACGTACATGTGCAACTTGTTCGTAGTTCTCTAGCATAACCATGTGTCTTTCTAGAAAGCTTGATGTTTGATTGTGATGCGACGACAGGCGATTAGGCAAAACCAAGTCTTGTATGGAGGACGCTCTTCGAAGCCTTGAAAGCACTAAGTGATGATAGCAATAAAGGGCTCTTGTTAAATAAAGTGTCGTCGCGAGTCTTGGTGTGTGTCATCTCAGGTACAATATACCAAGCTTAATCTGCAAGATGGTGCTCTTGTTGCGAATACATGGTCAAACCGTAAACAGAAACGCTGTGCGGGACCCTCTTTTCAATCAACCGCAACATAAACCGATTATGCCACGTTCGATGCGCATTACGAGTTGAATTCTTAGATGGTCAAAGTACGGTTTCACAAATGACCAGAAACCTGGGAGATGCTACAAACTCTTTGATTTTTTTCTTTCTTTTTCTTCTTTTGCCTTGGGTTCGCTCTCTACTCTCCCGGTTATTTTGAGTAGGAATAGCAAAATCAGAACTTTCAAATGTTGACTCGCAGCCTTCCTTCGTTAAGATATAGAATACACGACAGGAAAAATTCAAAATTTGACATGTTGAACTCAATAGCTGTAATCATAATAAGACAATAAGAATCCCTTGAAATCACGACCTGGAGTGTTTCAATGTTTGTTATCACACTGCCCTACATTTGACTCTTTAAATTATGAAAATTCAAAGCAAGTAATCGCCCCACTCACTCACCCACCGGTGCACGGGTGCGCTCGGGTTCAGGTCACATTTTCCCACCACCACGATTCAACGACTAACCCTGAGCAATTGAGCTGCCCTCCAAAGACCAACACGAAGTCCATCAAAGATCAGCGAATATACACGACAACATGAGAGCTGCGAATAGAAGGGTTTCCCGGGCCGACTGCAACAACTGCACGTGCTCCCCTGGGTTATTGTCTCGTACAAATAAGAGATCCTCAGTAGTTGCTAAAAGAATTAATATCAAGAGAAATCTCAGCGGAAGCAGCTCGCCAAACGGCGGCTCGCGCAAAGGCTCCGTGTTCACTATTGATGCCGCGTCTTTGTGCTTGCCCGATGTCAAAGAGACCAACACCTCGCAGCGTTTAGAGGCATTACGGGGTGCCATGGCTGCAAACGATGTTGCTGTGTACATCATTCCCAGCGAGGACCAGCATCAGAGTGAGTACGTCTCGCCCCTCGACCAAAGAAGAAGTTTCATCTCTGGATTTTCTGGTAGTGCGGGAACGTGTATAGTGACGAGGGACATTTGTAGCATGAACGAGACTCCCGAGGGGTTGGCTGCTTTGTCAACAGATGGAAGATACTTCAGTCAAGCTAATGACGAGTTGGACTTCAACTGGATCTTGTTGAAACAAGGGGCAAAGGATATGCCTTCGTGGGAGAAGTGGACTGTGCAACAAGCTGTACAGTTATCTATGGACTCGGGCAAAAAAGTCAACATTGGGACTGACCCTAAATTAGTCAGTTTTCATGTTTACGAAAAAATTGCCGGCGTAATCAAGGAAGAATTGAGGGAAAAGCCAGCAGCTCAGGTGGAACTCGTTCCGGTGAAGGAGAACTTGATCGATACAATCTGGCCTCAGTTTGAGGAGGTACCTCTCGCATCTGACAGTATCATTAAAACCTTGGACATCAAATTTGCTGGAGAAGAGGCTGCCTCGAAGATAGAACGGGTTACAAAGCTCATCGAGAAGCACAATGCACATGGTCTCATTGTGAGCGCGTTAGATGAAATTGCCTGGTTATTGAATTTGAGAGGCTCCGATATCCAGTACAACCCGGTATTTTACTCGTATTTACTCCTCACAAGAGAGGGCAAGGCGACTTTATTTGCAGACAACACTAAGTTTGATAGCAACGTTATAAAGCATCTACAAAGTTGCAGCGTGGTCGTGAAGCCATATGCCGCTTTCTGGTCCGAGATGGTCTCCTTGGACAAGGACTTCTGTACGAGCAAGAAGGCGTTTTTGCTTGATACTAGTACCGCATCCTGGGAAATTGTTCGCTTAATAACCTCTAGGTATCAGCTGGTATCCCCCTCGCCAATTGAAGACTTGAAGGCAGTCAAAAATGAAACCGAATTGAAGGGTGCTCATAGTGCTCATTTGAAGGATGGCCGCGCACTCGTGAAATTTTTCGCCTGGTTGGAAGACCAGCTTGTTTTCAAGCTGGAATTGATTGATGAAGTTGAGGCGGACGATCAATTGACTCGTTTCCGTTTATTGGAAAAGAATTTTGTCGGCTTGTCCTTTGACACAATCAGCGCAACTGGAGCCAATGGTGCAATTATTCATTACAAGCCGGTAAAGGGATATTGTAAAACCATTGACCCCTCAAAACTTTATCTCAATGATTCAGGCTCGCAATTTTTCGAAGGAACTACAGACACGACCAGAACCGTTCATTTTGGAACGCCCACCGCTGCCGAAATCAAACACTATACCTTGGTATTGAAAGGGCACGTTGCTCTTGGAAAATTGAAATTTCCTGAGAACACCACAGGAAGTTTAATAGACTCTGTTGCTAGACAGTATCTTTGGGATCATGGGTTAGATTACGGTCATGGTACAGCGCACGGCGTCGGGTCTTACTTAAACGTACACGAAGGTCCCATTGGTATCGGTCCTCGGCCCACAGCTGCGAAGAACGCTTTAAGGCCAGGGCACCTAATTTCAAACGAACCCGGATACTATGAAGAGGGAGAGTATGGTATTCGCATTGAAAATGTCATGTACGTGAAGGATGGTGATTTGCTTTACAACGGCAAAAAGTTTCTTGAATTTGAGACAGTCACGCGGGTTCCTTACTGCCGCAAATTGATAAACGTCGGCATGTTAACTATCGAAGAAAGAGAATGGATCAACAGGTATCACCAAAAGATATGGCTAGAGATGAGTCCCACTTTGGACGCCAATTCTATTGAATTGAAGTGGTTGAAAAGAGAGACTAGACCTTTGTAGATAGTCTAGTTACGGCAATATATAATTTTTGAGAAAATGAGGAAAAGCTCATTACTGCGAGTCTCGTTTCCACGAGTAAGTGTTCGTCTGCCTCAAATTCAATATAATTTGTAATTTATCTCGAGAGCCACTACACTCAACCGAAAACAGCAGGTCCACCACCTAAATTGTGAGTTGGCCACATTATTTTTTGGATACGGTTTTGGCCTTAAATGTGACACATTTATTGATCTACAACCGTTCTCGACTTTTTTGAGCATGACCTTCTAGATGCTTGCTGCCAAGGGGACAGATGACTCGGGTGACTACGGCCGTGCAGTGGGCAAGAGCAAAGTTCCCCACATTGTGCAACGACCTCGTGTCATGGAGTCCGCAGTCGGCTTTCTCATCTGGCCAATGGGCGCGAGGCGAAAACCGCTTATAGGTGTGCGCCTGCACCATGGGGGCCGCACTTTCACCTCCAGAATCACATTTTGGGGCAGCGGGAAAAAAGGCACCCAAACCGCGCTTATTAGGCTGCACTTCGTTCTTCCTTTAACTAAAGATCAACACTCGGAGCGATAAGCGAAGTTTGTCTTGTCACATAAAGAAGCACATACAATGTTGAACGGTCGTCTTCTAAACACAAATGCGTTTGTGCGCTATGCCTCACATGAGGGGAAGAAGCGGTTTATGAGGACCGTTCCCGCATCCACCAGGCGGTCGCCGGCGACCGATTTTGGAAGGCTCAAGAATCATATCCCAGCTGACCTCCCGCACAGCAATCTCCCCGAAAGATCTTGGGCTAAGCATCCGCTTGACTCGCCACAATCTCAAAGGACAGCGCAGCCGTTAGCCTATAAATCTTCGCGTTGGGCAAAACATTCATTAGATACGCCGCCTGCGGCCCCAAGCGGCGGCATTAACTCTGGCTCTGCGATTCGAAACTTTGAAGAAGTCTCGATATTGGCACCTGTTAGAAAATCAAGGACATCCCGTTTCAAGGGCTCAAAGACAAATGCCTCTGCCTCTTCTTTTGATGATGCCCAAGACGTGATGCCGAGCACTAAAGCGCAAGCCGTCATGGTACCTTCAGAGGACTCGTTGAAGGAGCATAATGGCCACGTTGCCGTTGAGGCTGTAAACTCTACAGAGAGCCTGTCGGAGACCACCATTTCCGAGTCGAAAGCAAAAAAGCCAAGAAGACAATTAAAGCCCCGCAAGGCTCTCATAACGTTGACGCCCAATGCGCTAGAAAACCTTCGTGGGTTGCTTGATCAGCCTGAGCCACAACTCATTCGTATTGGAGTTAAAAATAGGGGTTGCTCTGGCTTAACGTATAATCTCGAGTATGTCTCAGAACCAGGTAAGTTCGATGAAATCGTGGAACAAGATGGAGTGAAGGTTGTAATAGATTCAAAGGCTCTTTTTTCAATTGTTGGCTCTGAAATGGACTGGATCGATGATAAACTCTCCTCGCGTTTCATCTTCAGAAATCCGAACTCGAAAGGCACCTGCGGATGCGGCGAGTCGTTCATGGTGTAGGTCAGCACACAATTTTAGCATACGATATCTAATGAATTTGCATCTTTATACTTTTGATTCGTAGGCTTTCACTCGCGGCAGAAAAGATCGAATACTGCAATCGCGTGGAATTTATCATGCTCAAACGGTATTTTTAGACCGACTCAACTTTCGATTCGAGCTCGTGTTATCACAAAAATCTTCTGTCACAAGAGAACTTCACCCCGACTTGTTAAAGCTGAATGGCTACGCAGGGAAGCACTTTTACGATAAGTCTTTCCAACTGAGGTCTCAAAAAAATAAAATTCAATTTTTTCCGACCTATCAACTTTTATAGAATGATGAGACAAACTGCTTTTCCTTGATACGCGGCTCTACAAACTGCCATTTCCGGTTGTAAAACGGAAGCACGTGTGCAATGAAATGAAATCCATTTGACTCTCGAACATCTAGCCTTTAGTTCTGAAGTTTTTTTGTGATACACACTTCAAATTTCTATCTTTTAGGAAGTTTAATCGAAAAACTCTAGATGAGTTTTGCTCAATTTTTGCATCCAATGCTTTTTCGTCATCTGCTGTAACGATTGCCACTGAATGAAATTTGAACGAGCCGCGCTCTCAGCTGGCTTTTTGCACCCATTTCCTGCTTTTGCGAATCTCAGGGAGCCGAAGCTTTATTCGTTCTTTATTTTCTTTAGGGAAACGACACCGCTCAACCGTTTCTGTGCTCAGAATAAATAGAGAATTCCTGCTAAATTTCAAATCACAAACTCATTCTACATTTGCAGTACTCTAAAGCTTGAAACATGACAACAATGTCTTTTGTCTTTTTGGTGACTTTGATACTGAGCATCTTAGCTGTTGTTGCAGCTAACCCAGCACCTCTCTCGAAGGACAACCCAAGAAATATTGTGGCAGTAGCAGACTTTCCCGAATCAGGCACTAACAAATTTACCAAGGGCTATGTCTATTTCACCAGCCCGAAAGGTGACTCGGTGAAAGTCCACGTAGATATGACAGGGTTACCTACCTCGGGTGGGCCGTTCATCTACCACATTCACGAGGGCCAGATATTCGACAAAGTCAGCTGTGACGAAGCCGGAAAGCATTTTGATCCCTTCAAAGGCCACGCGAAATGCCCAGAGAAGGGCGACGATGCTCTTTGCATGGTTGGGGATCTCTCCGGGAAACACGGCTGGATTAATGCGACATGCTTTCAGACAGAATATCATGACAAATTTTTGTCTTTGAACCCTGCGTCAGAATCCTACATTGTTGGTAGATCTCTCGTATTTCATGATCAAAAGCTGACCCGTTTCGCTTGTGCAAACATTAATCTCGCTAGCGCGGAGCAGTACAAAGATCTCTTCGGTGCACCTGGAAAGACTTCCGGTAGTCATAGCGCTGAGCTGGATACATCTGCAACACACTCATCTGGGACTCCAAAACAGCCAAGTCAGCAGCCACCTCAAGCAGCACCAGCACCAGATCCAGCGTTGAATTCAGTTCCCAAGACACCGACGAGACCCGCTGAGCCGCAACCAGTATCTTCTCCTGCCAATATCTCCGAGGCTCCTTCAGCGACAAAGACTGCCACACAGGTGTCGAGCACTGCCGGGACCAAGGAGGTTCCTACAGGTTTCACTAATGCTGGAAAAGCGGATGCGGGAAATAAATTCGTACATAGATCGACCGACTCGCCTTCCCCTGGCGTTCTTATTTCTTCGAATGCCTCTTCCCTCAGCTTCTTGAGGCGTCTCATTGGCACTGTCTTAGGGATTCTTCTCGGAATTTTCTTCTAAGCTACATAAAGCCTCTCGCTAATCTAAATTGCAATTGCAAAAAAGAGTCATTTATAATTTCTTGTGGCCAGCCTTGATACGTCAAGCCCTTTTGTGAATTGTTTTTGTACGACTTTAAATTCCACCCATATAAGTTGTAATCGGCAGCAGTTTGACCATCGTTCTGCAACCCTTAAAGCCCATTGTCCAGTTGCATGTGCACCCTCGTGAGCTTCCCGCACAGAAAGCAAGCAGAATAAAAGCCCCTAGGTTATTTTTCTGCATTCAAAATAAGTTGCATTTATGTCATTGGGCAATGAGCAGAAATACTCAAGCTTCTGCATTTGCTTAAACAATTCCACCAGATTGTATTTCAATTTCAAGCATGTCTTGTTACCCTGACCATCGTTCGTGCAGATGATGCTTTCCTTAGAGTATTTCTCGCCGTCGATAATGAACATTTGGCCATCCCTATGATGAACAAAGTCGCTTACTGCAGAATTTGTGGCTTTCAAGGACTCGGCAGACATCTCCTTAACCTTTGCCTCTCCATCCGCGGCGATTTGGTTCAACGTGTGAGCAATGTCGGATTCGCCATTCTTCAAAAGGTCTGCGTGGTTATGAGAGCGTTGCTCCAACTGATAAGATTTGATTTCATTGGGCTTAGAAGCTTTTGATCCAAAAGGAAGCCAAACCATTGTTACTCTAACGAACAGAATAACAAGTGCCAATCCCCCAAGAACTCCATCAGTTGCGGAATATATCATGCAGGTCGGACCGTTTACGTGACTATAGACACAACGCGAGGGACTCATTCAAATGTGCTATAGATCTTTCGTAATGGAGAAAGCCAACGTAGTGCGCCATTTTTGTACCCGCGAGCTTGTTATAGTCCTTGCTCAGTATCTTCAGGTCTGCATTTTTGTAGAATTCTTTCACGCCTTCCACCCAACCATAAGAATAATCGTACTTGATGATGTTAGGGGTCTCGTACTCCATTCGAAGCATCGTGTGAATAATATTGGCTTCGGGCCTTTTCCTCAAAGCTTGCTTCAAATCGTCATAAAAATCAACTAGAGGTATAGTTCCGTCGGATTCGCACGAAGCGTTGAAGACGAACGCGAGAGTATTGGCGAGCCGCTTCGCCATTGCCTGCTCCAGCAAATTCTCGTTCACATCAAGCAATGCATTGCGACGGACGTCGAACGGTAGCTTTTGAAACTTGCGTCTGAGTAGGTTGCAATACTGGTCGAGTTGAATTTGAGAGTCACTTATCAAGAAACGAAGTTTGAACATTCGCTTGTAAATACAGGTCAATTTCTGGCGATGAGATAGGCTAACTAGATACTCAGCTGACACAAGAGCAACTAAGGGTTTGTGTACGACTAGCCTTGGCCCTATATTTGTATAACTCAATCTGGCATGCATCTTATGACCGGACTTCCTAGGTAGAATCAATCTGGAGGTGTCAATTTCTTTGCAGGAAAGGAAGCCAGGGCTAAACGAACGCGCAGCTTCGAGGCCGCTATTGTCAAAAGCCATTTCGCGCCCGGGAGGTCAAGGAAGTGGGGTCGTTTTTTTCGATCTTTATTTGTCTCGCTTTCTTAATCAAACTTTCTTTTTCTCGGTTTTTGGCAATTTTTACTAAGAATATGTCTGGAGAAATGTATTTTGAAAAAGGATCCTTTGTATTCGGAATCTCCTACACAGACAACTTAAAAGCGCATTTTGATTCTGAGGAAGACCCCACAGTCTTCATTTATGTGGCTTCACCTACCTTAATGGTAAGACAAGTTTGATTTCATATATCATGACAAGAGAAGCACGATCTCTCATCAAGATCATAAATTCCATGCTCGTACTAACGCCTAGGTACTGATCGACATTTTCTTCAATGAGCGCCGTCTTCTGGAATCCGGCACACTCAATTTATTACAGCGCCAGCTTGAAAATGCACCAATTTGGAAGGGTCTCTTTTTCTCCCAGATAGAGGAGCCTGGAACAAAAAATTGGGCTGAGACCCATGACAATACTCACGGCTCTTTGCAACTCATTTTACGCTGTGGCTTGTTTCATCCCATTATTCCTGACTTGACACACGCGAAGAATGTTCGGTTTTTGCAGCTGCTCACAGTAAAGTACGATTTTTGGACGACACGAAGTACTATTTACTTCCAAGAATTCTATGACACTTTTCAGTACCTGCTCACATCAATGATGATGTGCCTTGAATTCAAATACCCCTTTGTGTTCTCCTACTATGGAAAGCAATTGGTGAAGGTAAACTATAAAAATCTTATACGGAACGCAACGTTGCTAGCCACTCCATTAGACAATGCGTGCGTGCCCGACCATAGCGAGATTTTGACTGCAGTGCTTGGTAAGCTTCAACGCGCGATTTTGTATGAGTTCAATACCCTCAATGTCATGAAAGAATGCGACCTTCATCGGTGGCAGGCTCTGCTGTGTCGCAAAAACTTAGGCTTTTTCTCCACTACAGAGTCACGCAAATACATCAAGCTGAGAAGCGTAGACATACGCCCTTTATGTGAAGTACTTCTGCCGGATGCCAAGGAAGATGATTGCTGCCAGACCTAACCTTCAGACAGGCGCGCCAACTTTACTCCTCACACACACACAGGCAGATCAAGGCTCGCTATTTCGATCCCTGAAATATGAAAACGCGAAATTATTTAGTCCAAATCAGGATTTTTTGTAAACAGGCGTAGCATGCGAAGCAAGCGCATCATTTACTCAGTTTCTTGATCTGAATACTTCTAGTCTACCATAACATGTCATTCTTCCAAAACTTCAACACACATTCGCTACGCACCACCAGAGGATTCAAATTGAAGCCTGGCTCGACAATATCAAGCCCGCAACAAACTAATACCACCAATTTTCCTCCGTTGCCTATAAGTCAGCTTTCGGCTCAGAGCTCACCCTTCCACGAACAAGGAAACGCATTTCAAGCAAACAGCTCAAACGCAATCCAGAACGTGAGTTCTCACAAGGATATAAGAAGCTACGCAGAACAGACTCTAGGATCAGATAATGCCTTGATTTCTGCAGTCAAACTTCCTAGAGATGAGGACGTTAACGAATGGTTGGCCGTACATGTCGTCGACTTCTACAATCAGATAAATATGTTGTATGGCACTATAACAGAATTTTGTTCGCCTCAAACATGTCCTAGGATGATCGCAACGGAAGAGTACGAATACTTGTGGCAGGAGACAGCTTCCTCGACAGGCGGAGGTGTCACTTTGAAGAAACCTGTATCCTTGCCAGCCTGCGAGTATGTCGAAAACCTCATGAATTGGATTCAGAATTTTTTTGACAATGATAATATATTCCCGACGAAAATTGGGGCGCCTTTTCCACAACAGTTTCCTAGCTTGATAAAAACAATTTTCAAACGTTTATTGAGAATCTACGCGCACATTTATTGCCATCATTTCCACGAAATTTCCGAATTGGGTTTGCAAAGTCATCTCAATACGAGCTTAAAACACTACGTGTTATTCAGCAATGAATTTGACTTGATAAGTAAAAAGGATTTTGGCCCCTTGGAGGATCTCATCCATACCATGTTGAAGACGTGATATTTGCCTTTCGAAAAGACTGATCTACACAACAAAGGCATTAAACCGTTTTGCCGAAGCGAGCCCGGGTCTCAAATCAACTCTAGTTCTGCCATCATACATAAATGATCCGATGGATACAGTTCAGGTTGAGGTAGTCCAAGCTGCTCGGCGCCCATGTCATCTCTAGCCGGCATTTGAAGCAACTTCAATATTCTCATCTTGGATACTTTCGCAAAATCTTGCAAGGTATCTACCAGCTTGTTATCGGTAAGCTCCCAATCGCAAATCACGCATATATAATCTATGAGCCCCTTCCATGTGTCTGTCCAGTTAGAAAATAGTGGTTCATTCTTGTCGTTGTCAAGACCTGCATTTTCAGGATGAACTGATTTATATGCGACAGAGTATAGTGAGATAGCTCTACAACTGACGCTATTATGAAGGTCTTGGATATCCGAGATCTGTTTTAAAGTGTGATCTTCGAAATTGAACTGCTCGGGGTCCGGGTCCTCGTCCTCGAGATCTGTAGGGCCAATCCAATCGTATGCTATAGACCTTCCGAGCCCATTTTTGGTGATGCCTTCGAACTCGATGGGCTTTTCAGTCATTGATAAGTACGCAGCATCGAAAGGTTGTGAATTAAAGTCGCCAGCGATATATGTGTAAAAGCTCAAATTCTCACCAAAAAGCGTGCGAGTGTTTCGTGCAAATTTTCTTGACAGTTGAAGCAAGATATATGCTTGTCTGGTACGTTCATAAGAAGCAAAAGCATGCCAGTATAAATGCGTCGTTCCAACAATGATTCCGTTCTTCGAAGGTGTCAAAAAGCCCTGGAGAAACTCTGTTCGGAATGTCAAATACACAAAAAGAGCAATATTATCGGTGATTTTGGACCTTTCCATGCCTGCCGTCAATTCAGAATCGTAATCCACCAACATGTGCAGAGAGAGTGTGAATTTTTGGGACTTGAAGGCTATTGCAATGCCGTGCTTTTTCTGGCGAGATGCGTGAAAGATTGCATGATAGCCTTGTTCCTGTAATCTTGACCTCCACTCAGACTCCCATGTGGCGACATCTACCTCTTGGAGGCAACAAATATCTGGATTGTAGTCGCCAATTTCGTTGAACATAGCTTTCGATCGATTTACCCATCGAAGCGCAGTTCCGCTGGTCGGATATCGCTTACGATTGATAAGCGCTTGTGCCAACACATTGTATGTCATGATGGAGAGTTTAGGCCCATTTCCCGCTTCTGATCCAGGAACAGCCAACATCGGCCTTCGAACATACCCTTTGGAGATTTCCTGCAGGCCCGCTTTTTGATCTAATATTCAACTTGATTTAGGCTTCATAATAAAAGATGCTGAAAGTCAATTAGAGTAAGTGTGTTTAAGCAGTGACAACGCGTAATCATTATAATATCTGTGTCACGTGATCGGACTATATTAGGCAGCGAATAGCGACGGACTACTAACTACAAATACATAACCGATGGAAAGGAGACAAACAAAAGAAAGGACGTTTTTGCTTTCACATTACCTGACCCACTCTGTTAGCCTTCTTTTTACGAGTTTGTCTATCGAATGCAGTAGTGACCTGTAATGGGAAGCTGCCTATCCCGAGGGAGGGCGCGTCAACCTGAGGATTTATTTTGAATGCTGACTCGTATGCCTTCGTGAGCATCAGAAGAGCTTTCATTCTTAATCGAGCTTTGAAGGCCCAGCGTAAGCTCAAATAAAATATTCAAATATGACCAACTACAAATGAGCTAATTCGGAACCAATCAGGGTTGAGGTCGAGTTCATCATAACAACCGCGGGTTTCCGTGTTACAGCGAGAAAGAACAAAGCAACAATAATCATTTCGGGGCAAGCATCATATAAACTACTCGCTGATCGAGCGGACTTAACCTGAAACTAAGGTCCGCGCAAAGCTTGCTCTAAATCATCGATTAAATCTGCCGCATCTTCGAGACCAACACTGATACGCAAGAGAGTTGGAGGAGCAGTGGCATCACTCAACATTCTCCATTCGATGAGACTCTCCACGCCTCCCAAAGAGGTTGCGTGGTAGAAGTACTTCAATCGTGAGGGAAATTGACGGGCAAATGCCTCTGTCTTGAGAAGAATGGCAAAAGTCGGAGAGTGATTTCCCTTCAATTGTTTCTCCACAAAATCGTCATTTTGCAACGAGGAGTGCAGAACCTCGACGAGTTCAGAGTATTTGTTTTTGTTGTCATTGAGGTGCTTGACAATACGTGTTGCGGTCTCGCTCTGTCTCTTCACCCTTAGTTCAAATGTTTTCAAGCTTCGCAACAACAACGCAGATTCTAAGTTAGCGATATTTGCACCCAAGCATAATCGATCCAATAAGAGACTTTCTTTCACACTCAGCGACTTCGTCAAGAGAAGTCCAGCCAATAAATCAGAATGGCCGCCGAAGTATTTTGTCGCAGAGTGCATTACGAGATCAGCGCCAAATTCAAAAGGGTCTTGGAAAGGTGCGAAGGTCGAGTCGACGGACAAAAATGCGCCCTTTGCATGAGCTTTTTCCGCGTAATACCGAATGTCGACGCACAAAGATATCGGGTTCACAGGTGTCTCGACGTGGATTAAATCCCCCTCTTGCAAACATTCGAGGTCAGTTTCCGATAGAGAGAGCTGCTTCAAACCGTGATTCCGGGTCCAAATGTCGGCTATTCCGTGACAACCATGATAAGCTTGACCTATGAACAATCTTTTTGGATTCACATGCGTCATAAGGGCAGTGAATGCAGCAAGCCCTGAAGCGTAGGCAATGGCGTGCGCGTTGGTGATCTTGCTAACTGTTTCCTCGACGAGCCACCCAGTGGGGTGCCCTTCACGTGAGTACACTAATGAACCATCAGCCCCTTCTAATCCAGTAGCCTTCTGAAGCTTTTCGGGGTCGGAATCGTACTTGTAGGTGGTAGATATATTGATTGGGGGTGTCACGTCAGGGACTCTGTGGAGCTTGTCCGCCGCGTGAATCGAGTTTGTCGAGAGCCCAACCATCTTATTCTTCTAAATTCATTTATCGCGTAATGCTCGCGGGGTCGCTTGATTTATAAGTCTTCGTCATTCATGCGATGTGCAGGTCAAACTGCGGCGTGCAGACTAAGCGCAATTTCTCATGCGGCGCAGGGAATATTTGCGCTTCTCAACTTGTTTGGACCCTTGCCGAATTCGAAGGAACTTTGTGACTAACAAAATATTTACGCGAATCTACAGGGTAAGAATGCGTGGCCCAAAGTGACTGGCAATCATTTCACATAATAAATTCGTCTATTTTCATGCCTAAAAGTATTATTTCGGGTAATTTTCTCTCTCTCTGCAAAACATGTCGTCCGTCCGTTCTGAAGAGCCACAGTCGCCGGCTCCCTCCCTCCCTCGACTGCATTAGAGCTCTGACTCCACACCAAATTGCGCTTTTTCTTCGGCGCAAATTCTGGGAAACCAAAGAATTATTCTCAATCTCGCACCCTTCGCCAGCAACGACAGAAAGTCGCGTGTAAACGATACTGCTGCGTGCTTGAGACAGAATCATCTAACTAAGAATTCTCCGGTGTATTGTTTAGCTCTAGATGAGATTTGCCACCCACTTAGCGCTGCACTCCCAAACAACTCAACTCTTTAAATGAGCAGAGAAATAGAGGGATGTGGACCTTCACGGGGCTATCACCCTCTATGGCGTCATTTTCCACTGAACTAAAGACGAGCCCTTCAATCTCGGTTTGCCATCAAATTACAATTCCCTGAGTGTTTCAAATTTGAGCTTGTGCTGCTTGAATCACCATTGTTGAGGCAGTTCCTGTTGGTTTCATCTCCTCCGCTTAATGGAGTACTTTACTCCAGCGAATAATCTCACATAAATGAGGAAAAGATGGGGAGCAAGCCAGGTTGTACAAACAAATCACATGACCCGCCAAGAAGACCGATAGGCACCTGCAGTGAATTTACGTTGCAACTCCGAGTCTTAAAACCGCATTAAAGAGCTCAGAGTCGCAGGAACTCACCCGCCATTCCTCAAATAAATTCTGATTTGCGTAGTCTCTAGTCGCGAATTTTTGTCCTCGGCTTTTTTGAAATCGAATAGTCTAGATGAAGCTCCAAAAGAAAGGAATCATGCCACCATCTCCATGTGACCAAGATTACATGACCGGGCAGTTCCCCGCCACTCCAAATCTCGAAGTGATAGTCGGAAAATGTAGGTCTTTTTCTTTCGATCCTCTGCGTGGAGAAACTCATGATTACAAGGGCATTAAGAGAAAAGTGTTTATATTTCTTTCTTTATCGCATGGGAGTGCTCGTTCGGCTTTATTTCACTTCGACCATGATGACTGCCATGTCCTCATGTTCAACCATGTGATTTGGCGTGCCAATTTTTGACTTGGGATGTAACATGTGACTCCTGAAAGAGGCCTGACGTACAATTCTGTCTGCAATTTCTGAGATGGAGGAACTCGAAAGAATTCCCTCCCCAACAAGTTCTTCGATTGACTCCGTTGAAAGATTGTTAGACACTCCGTCAGATACAAAGATAATGAAGTCTTCTTTTTTAAGCTCCCATTCGAAACTCAAAGCAGTTTTGTAACTGTCAATTTCGTTCCAGCTACGTGCTTCTTCATTGTGGAGCAACTGACTCTTCTCCCAGGGTTCCCCGCTCACGCCAAGGCGCTGCGATGCCTCATAACTCAACTGACCGTTCCTAAACAACATGGCACTAGAACCTGCTGTCTTCCAGATTCTTACGATTTTTTGTGGAGTAAAGATCGCAACCATAGCCCTCGCTTTTGCGGCATCAAAGTCATGAGCGCTGACTTCCAGAAGTGCCTGGTCCACTAGACGAATTGGTGTCATTTGAGACTTCGATTCGAAAGTCTCGAAAGCCTCACTAATCCTAGCGCCCAACTTCTCTGAGAATCTTTGGCGCCCGCCAACATCACTTGTGTCATTATCACCCGTGATACCAAGAGCCATCACTCCATTGCTGTATACGTCCGAAATGAAAAACGTATCATGGCCAATACGCAAATCATCCATTGTAATTAAATCAGAATTTTCAATAGGGAGCACTGCGCAGCTCACGTCAAAGTATTCAGCAGTAGCACTTGAGCCAGAATCAGGATTTTGAGTGCCGCATCTCCCATTATCATTCTCGCAGTTCAGGAATTCTTCGCAGTTCATATACCCCTTCCTGGCGCTTTTTCTGATCCAATTCTTGAACTTCTTGTAGGAGCTTTTTGCTTTTTCAGCGATCTTTCTGAATCCTGGATTGTCGTGCTTTGGCTCGTGCAAGCTACTTGGAACCTCGACATCACAATCTTCGGAAATTGTTGAATCCGAATCCGAGTCTTGTGAGTCAGAATACTCCAAAAACCCGAGCGTGACACCGGACTTGGTCATAATCTCATTTACTTTAGGTTTTTTCAGACCATCCATGATGAATACATCTTCTGTCGTCGGAAAATCTGCCTCATCTATCATGGATTCAGAATATTTTTCTTCGTCTGATGGAACATCATCGTTCATAAAGATGTCATTACCCTGTGAAGAAGAATTTCTAGTCTGCGAGCTATCACCTGGAGGTGCCCTCCTTTCAATGAAGTTTGAGTGTAATGAGAGTCGGGCGCCAATCTTAGTGTTTGTTTCATCTCCTGATCTGTAGTCATGACGCTGATAGTCGTTCCAATAGTTCACTCCTTTTGATTGACATAAAGCCTGATTGTTGTCTTGTTCGTCTCCGCAAATTTCAGCTCTCAAATTTGGGGATCTGTTCTCCCGTAAGGTTCTCTGGTATAACCTCACGTCAGCCGCTTGATATTCATTCCCTGGTGGAAGTTTCAATCCAGGATGTGGCATCGCACAGCAAGGAAAGATCACATTTTGTGCCGCTAACACTAACAACAATGAACTGAGCATTGGTATGAAAAGGAAGAAAGAGCTTGATGAAGAAAAATCAAACGCAATGTCAGCTCGAAATTATTCGATACTTATAGTCTTTTTTATTTGTCTCGCGACCCTTCCGAGCCTCATTCTAATGAACAAACATGGCATCAACAAAGGACTTCTCGCCAGCAAAAACGTCAAACAATGTAAGGCCCCCAAAGGGTCTTCGGATTGTATTCAACCCCACGAACAATGAGGTCGCAAATTTACCACGGCTTGAGTGTGTTTGTAAAAAACTTTAGTCAATACCAGTAAAGCCTTGATTCTTTCTTTCAGCTTCTAGGTTTGAAGGGAGCCATGATGATCAGATTTTGATGTCACTACTGCTGCCAACACTTGAGATATTCATGCTCTTCTTTCAAAAAGCTGTTTTGAATTTTTTCCAAAGCAAATTAGCAGTCACGTCCCCAAAGCCAGTCCATATGAGCTCAGGCTCGAACAATGCCGTGGACTGATCTCATCAAATCTCCAAGCGTGATAGAGACAATATATTCTTTGTTGGCCTCGGATAATATCGTGAGACCTCAAAAAGCTCAATTTTGGAATTTGAAGCATGAGACTGTTGCGAGTCTTCCTTGCCCCGCTGTCGGTATTTGTCTCTAATCAATAAATTTTCTAGTATAATTTGAGATACAATTTTTTAATCCAGGATCCCTAGCTTGAAAAATGAAGCTTTTGAACCCCTCCAGAGGTCCTGCAACAATGAAGGGCGCCACATTGTGGTTCCGGAATCACTCGGATTGCCGACTTAAGGAAGTAGCCTATCATGAATCATCTAATGCAAGGCGGGCATCAGCAATCAAAGCAACAATGCACATTTTATACTGAAGCGCTCTGTAAAAGTGAGAATATACAGAATAATGCAAAACTTTCAAGGCAGCGTAAATGGCAGGAGGTCAGTCGCAGCACGGTATATTTTAAAACCCGGGAACCAGAGCGTGAGTAAGATAAAGCGACAATGTTCAGGGAAAAAGAAATGACTAGAGGTGAGGCATAACTAACATTAGTCTCTTCACGTATATTGGTAGCTTGATTGGATCCTCATTTGAATCATATACAAAAATTAATGAATCTGAATCCGACAAAATCCGAAAAGAATTAAATTCGCAATGAAATCAAGTCGCATGGAATGGTGAAGCTTTGCTTAACTAGCCGCGCGATACGCACGTACAGGGCTTAAAGAACCGACAGGACCTTGCAAGACCACGTGTGAGCCGTTGGTCGACTTAAACTCAACTTTCAACATGATCGATGAGCCTTCGAATCTGAGGGTAGCAGCAATAACTAGTTTGTTCAAAGAAATTGATGATTTACACTCACAGGTGCTTCAGCAAATAAAAAACATTCTCCAGGACCACACAGGCACTGATGCTGACCCTACAGAATCTTCCAGGGACAGGAAGGTGAAATCTGCGGCAGCTCTCATACAAGAAATACCGGACTTACTTCGTGTAGTGGAATTAAGGATCCAACATGTGCCTCCAGAGGTAGCCGCGAAGCATCTTCTTTCCGAGATCTTCGATCTTCATCAATGCAGAGTGAAACACCTACGTCGAAAGCTAAAAGATTGCCAATTGGAGGCCTACCGTGAGGAAAACGCTTTGATTCACCAGCAAAGGCTAAAAGAGTTTGGACCACAAAATAGTCCTACTGACGCTAAATGTGCTGAAGCCGTGGATGCCAGAGAAGCATTGTTCAAAGATAGATCGACTACGCGAGAAGCCCCACGTGAAAGCAACAAGGCAAAAACTCTCGGAGAGCAGATACTCAAGCAAACCAAAAGTATAACCTCGAGTTTGCAGCAATCTAAGCAACTCATGACAATGCTGGTAATGCAGACCGAATTGAATATCGATACTCTTGATCAACAGTCTAAAGACTTGACACAGCTCAACGATAAGCTTATTGATATGGAAGCTGTGCTCACCAAATCAAGACAGATTGTAAAATTCATCGAAAAGCAGGATAAAAGCGACAAACGACGCATTTACGCAGCAATACTGTTTCTACTCATCTGCTCAGCTTGGGTCTTGTGGAGAAGGGTGCTCAAATTGCCCGTGCGAATTCTCATATGGACTTTGCTTAAATCTTTTGGTGCATTCAATTGGGCCTCAACTGTAGCTAAGCGTGGGCTGTCAAATTCAGAAGCGCCGAGTGCAGTTTCGCTCATGGCGAGTAGCCTTCATCTGGACCAAGAAGGATATACCCAGTCTCATACCCCAGAATACGTGGAGATCGAACCAATGAAAAGCATTTCTCTGTCATTTTTGCAAACCAGTCTTCCAGCCACGTACACTAGCTCAACGGTTATGTCAGCAGAAGAGTCAGAATCCTTAGCGCACAAGGAATCGGAAGGATTCACGGGAGTCTACACCCATGAGATAGACGAGGAACGGCCAGTTTTGATATGGGACCCCCTGATTGACGAGCATGAACAATACGAAGACAAACACGTCACACTTGCAGAGATGCTTCCATCTTCAAAGTCGGATATGTCGCAGAGGCATCATGTATCATACTTGAATTCCGATATAGTGACCGGCGACGAGCCACATATCGAGCAAGAACTGCAGCCTAAAGATTCTGAGCAGATGGAGCTGCCATCTACTTCACATGCACTACGATCCGCTGACCCAGATATCCTAGAGGGCAAAGAGAAGTATTCGTTATTGGAGCCATTAGATAATGAAGCAATCGATCAGAGAGTTTTTGTCAAACAAGATGAGACATTTTCTTTACATACCAGACAAGATGGGGAGAACAGAGCCGAACATGCAGAACAAAAAACAACAGAACATTTCATGTCCAGCTCTCCCGACATCCATGGCAAGACTGAGCACTCAACTCTGGACGGAGATGGATTCATAGGTGAGGAAAATTCTCAATTTGAGGCAAATGAACAGCATGCTGAGCATACTATCGAAGGGCTATACTATCAGTCCGGAAACGAGCAAGCCTTCGTCAACACAGAGAGTCGGCCACTTGAAAGCGAGGTTGATGCTGACCCCCAATTAGAAGAAGATTATGTGCTGATTGACACAAGCATGAGGGTTGACATTCAAGCGGAAGAGAAGTCACATGACGAAAACTTTCAACAGCAACACGACGAGCTTTGATGTGAGCCAGTAAGCATCAATTAAACGACTATGTATCTATACTTTAAATTACCGCGTTCTCGATGTGACTATCAGACAGTCTCTACTTTGACGCTCGAGCCATTATTTTTCGAAGACTCAAGTGCAGCTGCAATGATAGCCAAATGGTGAAAGGCTTTGGCTGGAGGCACAGCCACTAGCGCTTTATCATTGGCTTCAACTGCGGCAGCGAAATTCTTGAATTCCTCTTCAATTGCATTCACCTCTTCCACCTCAATGACTGTCTTCTTAGAAGCCTGCTGGGCATTAGCGCCTGTCTGATAGGTTATAGTTGGCTTTGGTAAGGAAGGAGAGAAGTCGTAGGTAATTGAACCATTATCACCATAAATGATTAAGCTGGTGCTCTTTTCGGTTGCGCCAAAAGCCGATCCGTATGTGAAAGTGCCGATTACACCAGATGTCAATTTCAACGTCGAAAACAAAATATCATCAGCACCGCTTTCGCCTCTCACTTGTTTGGTATGTCCGCTAACATACTCAACATTCCCCAAAATTTCTGTGAGCAACGCCAACTGGTGGACTCCACCGTCGCTCAAGAAACCACCAATGTGTTCAGGCTTTTGTCTCCATGCAGTCGCCAAGTACTTGTTGTCGGAATTCCAAGGTCCCGTTGCTTTGTATGTGAAGGAGACAATGTTGCCGATCTGGGGCAACACGTCTTTCAACTGGACAATGCTGCTGAAGAAGGCCCATTGTTCCAAAATTCCGATGGGCAAATCTGTTTTGGACGCGAGCTCCACAATTTCCCGGGCTTGCTTCATATTTGCCGCAATTGGCTTCTCAAACACAATTGGCTTGTTGTGTTGTATGGCGCTGCGAACAATGTCCACATTACTCTGAACGGGCAACAATGCATCGACGAAGTCAATGTCTGTGCTCGCGAGAAGGTCATCAAGATTCTCATAAACATTCTTGGCTGGAATTCCCGCTTGCTCCGCAAAGGCGTCAGCCTTACTCTTAGTTCTATTGTAAGCAGCGGCTGGCTTAATATTGTCGAGAGTCTGAAGCACTGGCAAGTGCGCATTAGAGGCAAAGATTCCGGTTCCAACGATTCCAACTTTTAAAGCCATGATGATATAGATGCGACTAAAACTGATACAAGTGTGTCACTTTACTAAAGTTGAAAAGTTGTGGCAAGGGATAAGTGTGTTATTTATAGACAGGTGTGGCCCTGGGTTTCGGTGTGCGAGTCATGAGCCCGTGGACAATTTGCGTGGAGGTTTTACCGGCGCAGAAAGCGGGGCAACTCGCTCCGTGCATTGCGAACGCAATTTGTAGAATGCGCTAGCGCTATTCAACAATCGAATTCTGAGAGGACAACAAATCCCGATCACTGACAAATTAGACGATATGAGTTATGTAGATTTAGATAATAGCATCGAAGTGACAAACTTTACAATTCTAATCTCGTGATAATTGTTCGGACTTTGTGATCATGGACTCTTCGATTCGTCTACAGATCAGTTCGTGTCGAGAGTCTCAGCAACCCTCATGTCGCGCTTCAGCCACATTCAATACCCTGAAGTTGAGCCGACAATCTATCCGAGCAATTTGCCTTTGCGACATAACTTTAAAGTAAAATTACATC
>JAJLZY010000122.1:0-35907 GCA_030564885.1 Metschnikowia kofuensis (nom. inval.)
GCACACAATATGGCCAATGCCACAAACACAATGTTGCAAATAAACGCAGTAGTATAACGAGGCGCAGAAGTCGACGAGTATAAGTAGGCGTTCCAAATGGAGGCCGAGTTCGACAAACAGTTCATCAAAGAAAGGGCAATTGCTCTTTTCAAAGGAGGTCTGGGACACGAGTTTGACATCCACGAGAGAATGGTAGTAAAAGAACAATAAAGGGAAGGAACCATGATCACCATTGCAAAGTACCTCGCACCGGTGTTCAAAGTGGCCACAGCAATAATAAACGACACCATGGCCAAGACCATAGGGCCTACCACATGCCAAAATCTTTCGCCAGTTTTGTCTGCGTGGCGAGCCCAGAAGAAGGTTGATACAACCGCAAGCAAGTAAGGAGGAGCGGTCAAACACAAAGTCACAACCCTGCTAAAGTTCAAAGTCTCGACAATCGAAGGAAAGAAGTTGGTGACTCCGCAAGCAGCCACAAGCCACGAGAGAATTCCAACACACGCCCAGACTTTGATGTCAGATACACACAATTTGAAAGCGCCCCAGTAGCTCTCTTGGTTGATGGAGTCTGAGTCGTCCTCTCCAGTTTCGGCCCGGATTTTATATAAAAGCACCTCTTTCTCGAGTTCCGAGAGCATCTTCGAGTTTTGCGGCATGTCAGGTAATACCCAGTATGCTATAGGCGCAATGCCCACAGTGATAGCACCTTCGATAATGAAAAGCCACCTCCAAGACCGCAAGCCGCGCACGTAATCCATGTTCTCAACGATTCCAGCGGCAATCAAGCCGGAAAATGCACCGGAGAGCAACGAGCCTGAGTAAAGTAAAGAGTTTCTGAGCGAAAGTTGGTTCCGAGTGTACCAACAAGATAAGATATAGAGGGCACTACCGAAGAAGCCGGCCTCAACGAAACCCAAAATCAATCTGATTGCAAGAAGTCCTCCGAAACTTTGTACAGCGGCAGTGCATGTGGATACGGTTCCCCAGCTCACCATGATACAGGTGATGAAAACAGAAGGCTTTTTGAATTTATTCAAAAACATATTGGCCGGGATTTGCATGAGAATGTAGCCCACAAATAAAATCGAGATACAGATCTGGTACTGGTTGCCCACGAGGCCCAAGTCAGACTCGAGGCCACCTAAACGAGCACTTGCAATGTTGTTTCTATCCAAATAATTCAAGATGTATAGAAGCACAAGCATCGGAAGCAACCTGAGATCGACTTTGCGGGTGATTTTTTTGTGCATCTCGTCGATTTCTTCATCGGTGTAACTTTGCAAGAGCTCTGGCTTGGCCACTTTTTGCTTTTGGGAGTTTATGGACTCGACATGGCATATTTGAGCCTTTTCCTCTTCTGCAATAGAGTTGGACATATTTGGATAGCTGCGAAACGCGGGCGATGGTCGGGATGTTAGAGAGTGGAAAGTGTTTTTGTAACACGAGATTCAATTCTTGGAACCCAGAAGAGAAAAGACCAGTGATAAGAAAATATCCAGTAAACAATACAAATATGCTGGCATTTTTCAGTCTTATAAGCGGCTCGACTCATATGAAGTATAGCACGCCATCGAATGGCAAGCGTCCGTAACTTGAAGCGCGTCGTGTACACGGCTGCATATTTTGTGGAGGCGACGCGCTCTGGGTGCAGGCTGCATGGTGGGGAAGACGACACCCCACGCAAAACCCGCGGATAATCGCACCAAAAAGCCAAAAATGTAACCTGGGGTCCGACGCGCAATCGGAATGTTCCGACTTACGGCGTGGGGGCGCACCCCAGAGCCTAGGGCAAAGTCAGTTTTCTCTGATTTTTTTACCGACGTGAAGTTCAAAAGAATTATTTTTGAAGTGACGAGACAAGCTTTCGTGCTTGAAATTCGAATGATACACATCGATTGAGAGGATATGCATTTTATAGAGAGCTTTTTATCAGGCGCTTTTAATTTTGTTGCATTATTTTTCATCTGCGTCAGCGACGTGGGGGAAATACTATCATGGAGTTTCCCCCCACGATTCTTGTAAGATACTCATTACTAATTATTAGTAAGTACTGAACTTGAGTGGCAGATTATGTGTGGCAAATCGCGACCAAAGACAAAAAGCAGAGTGGGGAACATGCAAGGGAATAAGATTGAAGTGTGGGCGACACCTGCCGACTGGTCAAGAGCCACAAAAGCTAAAACTCATAATGAAAGAGTTACGACATATATAAATGGCTGAAAAAAACCGATAGCGAAATTCTGAAACCCCACAATGTATACCAGTGTATTTACAATTGCTCGTTTTCGTCGTCTGCCCCGCGTGCATTCATGACCTGCATGAGAATGTCAATGTTACGCAAAAGACTGCATGCATTGGTGCCCCCACGCTTCAAGGATATCGTGGACCGGGCCGGTCTTTTCAATCAAGCCCAACAAATCAATTTGCCCTGGGTACCTTAGAATTTGAAAGAGCAGTTTTTTGGAATTACGCGCTAGCTGTCGACTTTTGAATTAGTTTGCAAAGTCTGCATTCAATCTATCTGGACCGAGCCTCGGAAAGGCTCTGTGGGCTCAAACGATCAGCGCTCTCGTTATCAATGCATTGGTGTAAACCTCTTGCTATATAATTCCAACAATATCTTTTTCCAACTGTTTTCCCTATTCAAGAGTTATGAATTTCTTCAACAGCTTGCCGCAAAGATTATTTGGATATTCACACCGCGTCATACGCTCGATACTTCTGGTAGATGACTATTTTAAGACGACAAAGCTTTTGGTCCATTTTTGAATCAGAAGCATATGCAATGAGATGAGTTATCTGCTGTTATCCAGGATAGTAATTTCAAGTAATGAGACACGGAATTTTGTTGCCAGTACTTTTGTCCCATTATAGATGTAAGCTCGATACCTACCGTCAGCTCGACCATACCTCATACGAACCTGGAGTGAAAGGGTATTTGTTTATGAGCCTGGGTTCTTTTTATAACTTTCAGTAATGGCAAGTTTGGCAGCGAAGCATGAAAATGTGAAATCGTACGCATTGTAGATCTGCACGTTTTAGAAATGATCGATACATGAGGCGACTGATAAATGAAGCGACAACATAGTATTGTGCGAAGCTTTTAAAAGCTTGAGGTTCAAACTTCTACGTGAGTAATCCGGGATGAATATCTCTCTTAACGAAATCTGAACTGGAACAAATTACACAAAAAAAAAAAAAAAGCGCTTGATCATATTTTTGCTAGGTGCGGGTCAAGTGAGAACGACTTTGCCCACGAGTCTGCCCGCAAATTTATCGTGATATCTCATCATCAAACATCACTGA
Organism: Metschnikowia kofuensis (nom. inval.); assembly: GCA_030564885.1. Lineage (NCBI taxonomy): Eukaryota > Fungi > Ascomycota > Pichiomycetes > Serinales > Metschnikowiaceae > Metschnikowia > Metschnikowia kofuensis (nom. inval.). Next base: position 3,310 of record JAJLZY010000122.1, read on the forward strand.
ATGTGGCTCGCAAATGAAAGATTGACTCCAAGAGAAAATCAAGAATGGGGTAAGGCGTGGAGACAACATAGACCAGAGGATATTTTCAAAGTCACATGAAGCTCGGTTCGTTCATAATTTCCCGCTTACTACCGGTATTTTTGCGAGAAAACTTAATAATATTCTCTGTAACTTCTATTTTGTTTAATCTAGTGCAACTTGTCTTCTTACGACGCTGCGATAATCGACACAACGGAGAGACGAAGGCTCTTCATGTCCAAAAGCAAGACAAGTTTCACTCTGTAATATTATAGATTTTCTCCTCGTACATACCCCACATATTTGCCCCATATTTGTAGATTTTCACAAACCTACGATTAGTTCTTAAGATTCAAACTTGTGACACAATTCATGCCGACATGCTGCAATTGAAGGTACCCCTTATGCTCATGCTGTACCTTACTGCTTTATACAGAACCAGCAATGTTGACCCCTGGGCTTCAGGATACCTTACCCACCTTCAGCGCAAAAGCTTGTTATTATGTCGCCATTAATGGACTCATCAAAATTCCAATAATTTTCAAAGGAGCAATAAAAAATTTCGGTGGCCCCGTTGCAAAGGCCTCGTCCCATCCATCAGCCCTATGGGGCAGTCTCTCACTGAAAGCCGCCACCAGACTGTAAAAGGTCGTGTCACGTGACCGCGGAGCGAGACCCTCGCCGCGGGCCCTCTAATTAGCGAGGTTACTAAAACAGACATCTATGCTTCCTGGCCTAATACTTATTCTTTCACGAGACATAAACCCGAATTTTCCCCTTCACACATCAACGAATCCGTATATTCAAATCCATCTCACAAGGATCCTATCCCCAAATTCCCAGAAAATGCTGCCCAATCCTAAACGTGGCAAAGCGGTGCTCAAGAAAAAAGGCCTCTTTTCTGCCTCGCCACAGTATGCGGGGCATTCTCTGCCGCCTTCCCACGCCACCACAGCATCAAATCCACACTCGGCAGATGCCTCCGATGTACATATTCAGTCGGTCTCATCGCTGGGTGAAGACGAAGTCATGCACGACTATGCTGCCGGAGTAAATGTGCTAGAATCAGAGGGTCTAGGATCAGATGGCGGGCTCTTTACTTCAGAGCACCACGGCTCGGGATCCAGTGCGATCGATCTCAATGTTGAGGATATGGATTCCGCTCACTCTGAGGTCCACAACGATGGTCTTGCGGGGCTGCAGATGCACATGAGCGACGAGGACGTCGGGGATGAAGTGAGATTTGCCGCCCAAGTACACGATTCTGACCTTCACGACGACTTTTCTGAGGACGAAGAGGACGATAGTGAGGGCGAAGACGAAGATGAAGACGACATTGACGATGAAGACGACGATGGAGATGATGACGACATTGACGATGAAGACGACGATGGAGACGACGTTGCAGATGACTTTTACAGTTTTATGTCGGGAAACCGCCAGGGGTCCAATTTTCTTCGCGAGTTGGTTGAGCGGAACCGTGGAAGCGGCGGCTCTGCTTCCCAGCTGAGCATTCTCGACGTCATGCTGCGGCTAGTTGACGGGCTTGAGGGCCCTGGCTTTGGTCGCCAACACTCAGAATTCGATGCATTAGTAAGCAATATTTCGCAGCGCGATGATACTTATTTGATCCTCGAAAGCATCAACGAGCTCTCTGAGAAGTTGCTTATGATGGACGGGATGACTGCCGAGCGTGTGATCCAACCAAGCGAGCTTGCAAAGGCTTTGGTGGACATTTTGAGCGACCCTATATTGGTTGAGGACCTTGAACTCCACTTGGTCACTTGCCGATGTCTTTACAACTTCATAGAAGTCAACACGGACTTCATACACGATGCTCTTAACTGCAAAGCGGTCGAAACGCTTGTGGCCAAGCTCTTGGATATTGTTTACATCGATTTGACCGAACAATGTCTCCAAACGTTAGAAATCATGTCTCGCGAGAAAGGCTCCCACTCCCTCATTTTGGCAAGTGACGGCTTGCGTGGCTGCTTGCAAAACCTCGATTTTCTAACGGTGCATTCGCAGAGGAAATGCTTACAAATCGTGGCAAATGCATGTGAAGATACCCTGACAGTTTACTTTGATTCTGTTCTCGATCAGTTTCAAAACTTGATTAATGTGGCCAAGCACAATGACGATTCTGCTGTGAAAAAGAGTGCCTGGCTAGCAGTTTCGCGCGTCATCGACAGTTTCAAAGACAAACCAGATCTCTTGGAAAAATTGGTTTTAGATTCTGAGTTACTACGTCACATGTTAAACGTGATCGTAGATTCTTGCAATCCTTCAAGCACTGACGTGGGCCTCGATTATCCTTCGATGATCTCCTTGCTTAAATCAGTCATAATTCTCATCTCCACTTCAGTGAAAATCTCCAATCTTTTTCTCGGTTTTGATATCGGTAATTACATCAAAGAATCACTCAATAAGTACAAAAAGAGTGAAGAGGCAAAATCGCGAGACCACCCAGCAGATGAGGTTTCCATCGAGTCCCTCATTTCATGCCCGAAAGAACTTTTGTCGCTATTTTTGACTCTCATCGCATACTTGTTGCCCATCACATACTCGCCCAAAGATACGCCATTCTTGCCAGATGACGAGCAAATTAGTCAGAGCAAAACTAGAATAAATTACGACAGGAATTTGTTGTACAGGAATGATGCCGCTGTTTCTTTCAAATCTTTCACAATTCAAGTGTGGCCCGTATTGATCGGGTCATTCCAGGCCTCGATGGACTTTGCAATCAGAAAACAAGCGCTCGTTTGCATTTCGCGGATAGTGTCTTTCAGTGATTCGGGGCTGATGGGAAAGAAGGAGTCGGATTCTTTGTACAGTATCCTCACGTCAGTGATCAGTGGCGGTAAGAAACTTGTACTGTCAGCTATCGAATCTGATTCAAAAAAGGACTCATCCTTGAAGGGGCCCTTGCTCCTACTTCTGAGTACATGTGTCACCATCAAAAACCTCCTTTTGAAGTTTCAACTTTCCTGTGTTCCCGTCTTGGAGAAAGAGGGAATCTTCAGTGATTTGGCGGAGATTACGCAGAATTTGTCCACTTTCAATTCCGTGCTAGACGATGCTTCCACGCGCGATGAGCCTGCAATTGGTACTAGGCGCAATCGCCCTCTGCTTGCTAACGTATACCAGGAAAAATTTGCTGACAGAGAGCTCCTCGACTTCAGTCTGAAGATGGAAACGAGATCAATCATGACTTATTTGCAAATTACTACAGTAACTATCAGTCATCATTACGCTGATTTCTCTAAGCTTGGTGACAAACTTGTGACAGAGATGAATAGGGTTGCGCCCATTGTTAATGCACTTAGCAATGCCATTGAGAATTCTTCAACCAGTGCTCAAGATTGGATACAAGTATGGCTCGGGCTTGCAAGTGCATTGAGTCCCGGAGAAAGAGGTATTTCCAGCTTCGAACTTACGTCGCTGGGACTCTTGGATTTACTCATGAAAGTATTTCAGGGTAGCTCGCTTCATTCAAAAAGTCGTAAAGTAGCAACAAAAACTTTCATTGACGTTTTCTATGGGGAAAATAACGGAATGAGAAATCTCATTGCTATTCTACAAGACTCCTTGGCACGTGCGGAGTCTTTGGAGGTGATATCGAGCGGAGTGGTTAATCCCAGCGGCGCAGAGAATGGATCAGCGTCTCTAGCCAAACAAATCAAAATCCGGCTAACCTGTGATGATGAAGGAGATCCTGTCAAGGGAACTCAGTTTATCCTTTCTGTTCACGCAATCGCAACATTCAAAGCGATTGAAAAGTTTTTGAAGCAAAGCCGCTTTTTCCATGGTGTGACAGAGGAGCTTGAACCGCTCGACGAGGATGTACTCGATGGTCTGAAAAATACAACAGAATCTGCTTTTATGATCAACGGATCAAAGGTTTCAACAGACTCTACTGTGTTTGGTGCTATATTTAAGTCTCTAAGATCTAAGTCAAGCTCGAAGAAAATTGATGCTTTTGATATTTGGACCCAGCCACACGACGTACATTACAAATTGAGGGCGAAGAAGGAGGATGATACATGTCTTGACGAAGGGCAAATCATCGAGCCAATGGATGCTCGTGTTGAGGCACTCATGGAACTCTTGCTCACGCTTCACGACATAAACAAGTCTGTGTCAAAATCACCGACTTTCACCGCTATACCGACAGAAGCTTTCACGAACTGGAAATTGACCGTCAAACTCAACAGACAGCTCGAGGAGCCCTTGATTGTTGCCAGCGGATCTATGCCATCCTGGAGTATTGCGACCACAAATAAGTTCTCCTTCGTGTATCCTTTGAGCACCAGAATGTTCTTTCTTCAGAGTACATCTTTCGGTCACCTGCGCTTGATACATAACTGGAATAACCGTTCTCTTAAGAATGCAACCGGGAATAATAGTGACAGTTCATCGGCTACAAAATCTAGCTTACTGCTAGGTGCCCCAATGAGAAAGAAAGTGAGATTGTCTCGCGACAAGATCTTCAAAGGCGCTATCAAGGTTCTACAACATTACGGACTGCTGCCCGCGATTCTCGAAATAGAATATTACGACGAGGTCGGTTCTGGCTTAGGTCCCACATTAGAGTTCTATGCTTCGGTTTCAAAAGCATTTTGTAAAAAAAAATTGCAGATGTGGCGCGGAAGCGAAGGTGATGGGGAGTACGCAGGCGGTCCACAAGGCTTGTTCCCGTCCCCAATAGGTCTGGACGAAAACAGTCAGCTGGAAAAAAATGTCAACTTCTTTTTCCGCATGCTTGGTGTTTTTATTGCCCGCGCTTTGCTCGATTCCCGGATCGTCGACTTCAACTTTTCTACCTTATTCATTTCCCTTGTCCAAAATCCGCAGTACCTTGACAAGATGTTTCTGGAGAATGACGATGTGACTGAACTCATAGACGTACTTCAAGATGTGGATCCTGACTATGCTAGAAGCTTAAAATACTTATCGCGATTCTTGCCAGGGTCTAATGAATCTGCAACTGACGAGAACGTGGAGATCGAAGGAGTAAAATTGTGCGATTTGTCACTTTTTTTTACCGTGCCAGGTCACGAGAATTTGGATCTTATCGATAATGGAGCGACTATTGCAGTCACTTCACTAAACCTTGGGCTGTATATAGAAGAGGTTATCAAATTCTTAGTGGGGCGCGGGGTTCGCAAGCAAGTGGAGTCTTTCAGAGAAGGTTTCACCTCTGTATTCCCTATAGAGTCGTTATCCATATTTGCACCAAACGAGCTTAAGGAGATTTTTGGAAGTGGCGAAGAAGACTGGTCGAGGGAGACAATCGCAGGATCTATAAAAGCCAATCATGGCTTCTCGCAAGATTCAGAAGCCATCGGCATGCTCGTCAACGTCTTACAAGGTTTGAACATATCCGAGCGGCGTGAATTCCTACAATTTTTGACTGGCTCCCCAAGGCTTCCCATCGGTGGGTTTAAGGCAATGCGGCCTGAATTTACTGTTGTGCGGAAACACCCAGACTCCGGTCTTTGTGGTGATGATTACCTCCCGTCTGTTATGACTTGTGCGAATTATCTCAAGCTTCCTAGCTATACACTGGAGGAGCTTTTGAGATCCAAGCTTTTGCATGCCATTCGCGAAGGCGCTGGTGCATTTCACTTATCATAAGCGTCGAGGAAGAGTCGAGGCTTTTATACTCTGTGGGCAGAAACTGCGAGTCATTAGGCTTGGCATGAACGACAACCAAGGATTCTCATGCCAGCGGACGGGGGCAAAAACGAGCGGAGAAGGTTCTAAAAAAATTATCTACAAAAGTCTTTTAGGCAAGTGAAAATGCTGAAACCCGTCAAAGCTGGAAATATCCAGAAGGAGTGCTTGAGAATCAGAATGATGCTTTTCCCCGGGTTTGCGATAATTGTGGGTGTGCACAATATATGCCTTTGAAGTGAGAGACCTGCATTAACACATTCCAAGAAACGCTCACCAGATAGTTTGCGAATTATTTGGTGCGCCTTAGATAGTTGATCACCACACTCAATATGTCTGTGACACTCAAAGAGATAATTGGAAGTTTAGTGGAGTCAACTCCCTCGTGCGAAATATCTGATGTCAAGTCGGATTTGCTAACCATTGTGTCAGATGACAATCTGGCCGCAGTGAACAACGCCCTCGACCGTCTTATTGATGAAAACGGTCTCATAGTTTCCGGCGATCTTATCGCCAGCAAGCTCAACAAGGATGCGCTGTCGTCCAAATACTGGGACTATATTGGCAAACGAAAGTTTAATGTTGACTTGGAAACAAGAAAAGCCATAGATCTCGAGACCGCGTCGCCTGCTGTTGCTTACCCAGATTACTTCGATGATCTTGTTAACAAGCTAACTCGATACGGAGAGGACCACTATCCTTCAGAATACGCGTTTACAATTGTGCCTGATCTGAAGGAAGGCCTCCAGATAATCATCATTGGGCAAAAGCTGAACAAGAACAATTTTTACACAGGTAACTGGAGGTCCGTCTATTCGGTCGACCGTTCAGGAAACGTCGAAGGCAGTGTCAAATTGGATATTCATTATTACGAAGATGGAAATGTGAGGCTTGAGTTTGATGAGGCCACGCCCGCCAGCAAGCTAAACGAGGTTTCGGCGTCGGCCATTGTGAACTATATCAATGTGGCTGAAAACGACGCCACGTTGAAGATCTTGGACGACTTCACTTTGTTGAACCAGAAATACTTCAAAAATTTGAGAAGATTGTTGCCCGTGACTAAGCTGAAGATCAACTGGGGCAAGGCTATCGGCGCCTATAGATTGGGTTCCGATGTGGTGCACAAGAAGTGAGTAGACACCGTCAGGGACGAGTACCATTTCGGGGGGTCGATATCATCGCCAGCGTAGTCTATCAAGTGACTCAGTAAAGGACATAAATGAATGTGATCAGCTTTGTAGCCTTTTTTATCAGCAAAAGCTTTCCCGTTGTAAGGTTTTGTGGCGAGAGCTATTTCAATTATAGCTTTCTCGGCACAAGCTACCTTAACTTTATAAGAGTCATGATCACGAAGAAAACACCCAACAAAATCACAACTATGCGGGTTAGACTGGCATTTCTGGTCATCACCGTTTGTAAGTCGCCGCTTGTTCTCTTCACCTTAGTCCACAAAAGGCCAAAACTGTCATTCAAAGAGTCCAAAGTCAGCATTTCCAGTTGCACACGACCGTGAATATCTCTGTCGACGGTCGTGCGGAACTGCTGCAAAGTTTGAGAAAGCTGGTCAAAGCGCTGGTTGTTTTGTTCTTCTCTGTGGCCGTACAAATCTGACATTTTTGAGTCGAATCGTTTGGGAAATATTTGTGTTTTGTCCTGTTCTTGTTTTCAGCTGTTCTAAGCCGAGGTATTGATTACCTGGACGTGAGGTGGTATATGCAGGGTTTCCATAAGCCAGCAGAGCTTATCCTGATAATCCAGAATCCAGATAATTATTCTACCTTATCTGCACTCGAAAAGTCAGTTTTTTTGTTATATACGTTTTATTTTCTACGTAGATCAAAAAGGTACAAAATTCTTAAGAATAGCCTGATTCACAAACTGAGGCGGGATAATCATTAAGGTCTCAAGAGACTGATATATTATAGATCGACTAGATGTGATGAGAAACTCGGTGAAAAGGGCAATTCAGCCTTTGCATAATTCATCTCAAGCCGGTTTCCCGAAAGGGTGAAACTGACAATAATCAGGAAACTTTGCTTTTTTTCCATTCAAAGGCATCACTCGAAAATGAAAATGTAGCCCTTTGCAAATCTGCTTCAAGACGGTCATGAAGCCACGAGCTAGCTCGGCTGCAACAGCACTCATGGGCTTGATCTGACCTGGCAGACTCTCAGAAAGCCGCAAATCAATGACTTCAACGAGAATCCATCTTTTTAGGCCCTCCTTATATTCAACGAAATGTTGAAGCTCCCGTCTATAAGAAGATGGAGTTTAACAAGATGAATGATCGGTTCGCATGGTTGAAAACCGAATTATTTTTAGCATTTAATCATCTTGATTTCCAGGATCATAGCAGGTATGTCAAAATCCGAACTGATATTTTATGATTAAAAATCCATGCCATGATTTGTGAATAGAGCCATAATGTTGGCCCTGAGCTTTGTCTCCTAGGCTCATAAGCTTGCTTTTTCTTGGACGTCTATTCTCTCGAGCCTGCCTTCAATCCATGCCATTCTGTTCCTTACTTTCTGCGTTTTCTCTCCAGACTTCAGCTATACAGCACATGACTACTTTTCTCACTCGCCTTCAGTAAGCGAATCATACATTCTTTCAATATTCTGGTCTCAGCGGGAAAGAAGTCTGCGGAGGATACCCGCCTGAAGCCTGCAGCTGGCCTGTAGCCGTATACTCTAGCGGTCTCCCGCCACCGTAAGATACTCCATTTCCAAATCCGGCACTGGTCGGTTGCTGCTCCAAATAGTTTCCATATCCTGAAAATTGTTGAGCTTGACCCACACTTTGACTGGGAGAAGGCCCAGTAATTTGAGGCTGAGGTACTTGCATTTGCTGCTGTTGCGTGACATATTGCAGTTGAGGTTGCGCCGGATACGGAAGCGAGTAAGCCAGCTGTGTATTTTGTCTTTGTGCAATCATGGTATCGATCAGATCATTGTAGAGTTTCGTCTCTGTGTTCACTTGATCATTTAAGGCCCGAAGCTCGTCCCGCCGAGCACTGTGTTTGGTGATGAGCTGGCCCAACACTGATTTTAAGGGTACAATGCTGTTGTATAGGTCCGTGACCTCTTCCTCCAGGACCGAGTTCGGGTCCATCGAGAGAAGCGCCAAGAGCCGGTCGACCTTCCTTGATTCTGTGTCGACCAAGGCATTTTCGAGTTTCAGTTCCCTTGCCAATTCCTCGGGCGTCTTGGAGACCACTGGAGTCACGTAATTGAGGGGGAATATCCCGACTTTCCCCGTGGGCAACGACCCGCGCCACCAGTCCCGATAAACGGATTCTATCACGGTGATTATGTCGCCTTTGCGGAACGAAAGCTCTTCGGGCTCGTACGAAATCAAGTCGTATAACGCCACTACTTTCTTGACGCTGGCTATAGTCACGGTATCAGGTCCGTTTTTGGCCACTGGACCACCATTCGATTCCTCACGGGCTTGGCCATGATGCTGGGTGTTTGGCTGGGAATTCAGCTGAAAGCTCTGAGGGTTTGATTGACCGCCAAAAGTGGTGTTTTCATGCCCCAGCCCCGAATTACCCCCCTGAAGCGGCGCGGGGAGCGGTTTTGACTCGAAGTACAGCCTCCGAACGCTTTGCTCTCGCTCATACTCTTGCACAGACAAACCGAGTGCCCGCTCGAGCTCCAAATCCTCGTTTCTGCGGTCCTGGGCCGTCATTTCGGTCTTCGCCGGTTTGCTGGGCGGCGACTTCAAGTACTGAGAGTACTTCGATTGTACTGTGGAGTATGCATCTGCAATAGCCTTCAACGAGGGGTCTTTCTTGAACGACTTGTCGAGCTGTTCGATGACCTCGGCGACCCGGAACTTGACTTCCCGGTGGACTTTGCGGTCGGCCAAACGGGCCAAAAGACACTCCTTCAAAAACAGCAGCGACGCGATTTCCTGTTGCATTCGAGACCCGCAGTTTTCACCCATTGCCACAAGAAGGGTGAGTGTCCGAAGCACGATGTTGGCGTCTTTCTGGGCAAGACGCGCCCGCACGATTTTCATGGCAGCCCGAATATTCGTCTCTGGATCCGACAGGATCGTGTCACACACATCCAAGATAAACTGCCAGTTATCATTTGTCAATGCCGGGTCAGTAGTTTTGATGATCTGCAGCTCGAGCGTCATTTTCGTGATGTTTTAGTTGACCAAGCTCAAGAAGTATGTGCTGAAAAGGATGAGCTCGTATATTTTTGGAAACGGGTAAAATTCAGTGCTTGTTGGTGTAAACTGGTGTAGCTTGATGGTGTAGCTTGATGTCGATAAGGAACCCTATGAACTTCTGACTCGTGATAAGCAGAGATCCTTCAAACAAGAGATGATGTTAGATTCTTTTCCTTATGAAAAAGACTTGAGACGATAGATATGTAATAGTGTGCAACGACGGCCGTGGTTTTTGACTTTGAAGATCTATAATTATTCTTGTCAAGTGTGGCGTAGTTGAATGGTTTCGAATCTAATAAGCATGATCCAAGGCTAGCGCTCGGCTGTTGTGTGCACTCTAACCTCAGTATGATAAGCCGAAAAGAAAAAAACAAAAGAAGATAAACCTAACTGGGAGCAAGTGGGTGAAAAATTCGAGGCTACCCTTGGTTGTTTTCTCGTGACATATTGATAGCCTTAGAGAGCCTTTTGGAAAAGGATACGTAATTAAACAGTCTAATTGAAGTGTGAGATGAGTGCTGTGATATCATGCTACCTTTGTTAATTAATTGAGAGTGGATGAAGCTCGCACCTGCTGAAGAAGCAACAAGTGGCAATAGAAAATTGTGAAAACACCGAAGAAGGTATGTAGATTTTTGTTTTTTTGCTGTTCCATTTTTGATAATAACTAGGATTCATTTTATTTTTTGTTTCTGTCTAGTTTTGAGTTTTGGACGCAGCAGACCAGGAGCTACCGGCACAAGTTGGAGTGCCTTCCGATGCCACTTGCCTTGCTGGTTTGAGCTGATGCGACATAGGTTCGGAAATTTCAAAAGCAAACTGAAAAACAAAAAACAAAAAAACAAAGAAACAAGAGAACAAAAACTTCATTTAGTCTATATTAGATGTCGTTTTGAGTTCTCGCATTAAATTGCTATCCGCTGGTACGTGAAAGCTCGCAACCTAATGTCCATATTACAAATAACGTTACTCAATCCACGGCTTTCTCTACTAGAGTTGTCCCACTCTTGTATGCAATGACAGTATACTTCACCGGAATTTGTTTTGGTGCCCGTGATACGAACTGATGTTTTTTTCTGGTCTAAAATCCGGCCTTTTCAGGGGTTCCAAGTTTAGAGAAACACGTGCCTGATACAGTTTTCTCAAGGAAAATATATCTTTCTTGATCTGCTATTGATGAACGTGAGCTCAAGGCACCGCACGACGAAAATAAGATGAAGGCAAAAATGCCAGATTGAGATAAGTCCCAATATACATTGTCTCTCTCAGTCTATTTAATTTCTTCCGACAGACAAAGGTGCAGTGGGCTCACCTATATTCAAAGAGGGAGGACATTCTATGATGTTCCCAAAACTTTGAATCTCCGGTGTCATCTATTGAGCTCGCTAGATGTATATTTCAGCAATCAGGTTAAAATAAACCGAAGTTCGCAATATTTGAGATATCACAAAAAACCAGGAAATCTTTTATAGAAGAATCCACGTGAAATTCGGTATCTGAAAGAAACGGTGTTCGGTGGTCTATTGACAGTGCATTGGTTGCATTTACGATTACGACCTCGACCAAAACAGGGGTCAAGATGAAAAGTCTAATTTAAGAATATGCAAAAAAATTTGTGTGGCCTTCCCCTTCATTCAAGTCATAAAAGATTGAAAAAGTAACACGAATGAGTCTTGAGCATTCAACGTGAAGGTTGAGGTGAAGCTGGATGGCGAATAACTAATACTCATAATAAGGCAGACGACACGAGACTTCTCAAAGAAGTGAGGCGATTTTCTTCTTGATAATATCATTTTCTGAAAAATCATAAAGACACTATATACATTGTTGATTTCGAGCACTAAAAGATCATTTCCAAATAATTGGCTGCAAATGTGTTATCTCAAACGTTTCACATGACTCAAGAGTCAAGAGTCAAGAGTGGACCCAGGACTCAGAGCCACAAGCGAGAGGAGCACGTGATATCACTTTTCGGATCTTCTAGCGCTCTTACGGCGACGCTTTCTGCGAATCTTGGCAAAAAAATGTCTCTTTCTTAGAATTTCTAGCCTCATAATCCCATTCTAGTCAATTCAAAGTCTCAAATATCTTCTCAATACCTTACTTGCCCCCTTTCCTATAAGACTAAGTGTTACCTTAGCTGCACACCCGTGCACCAAAATAGGAGATTGAAGAACGCGCAAATGCTTTGCAGTGTGCATATGGCGATCAAAAAAAGTTACCATCCTGCAGGCGACTGCTCACCTGCTTCCAAAAAACACCATCACAATCATTTTCCACAACTACAGTTACTTCGACTTTCCTCCTGGCCAATTCTCAATTGCTCAAGTCCTCGGTTTCAATTGAGATCTTTAGCTTTCAGGATTGCTGCTGGATTTTTCTCGTTGACTTGCCGCTCCTACAACATACACTCTTTTCATTAGGCACATTCACGCAGATTGAAGTCAAACTGAGCATCTATTCGAGTCCTGTTCAAATATACTTTCAGGCGTATTCGGGTCTAGTATCTGTCTTTTTCGCTCATTCATTAGGTATAATTGAGCATACCAGAGACTCACTCCAACACATAGAAATCTGTGCCAGGTGTATTCAAATCATATATTGGAATTATTCGCACCTGAACATCAAATAACTGTTCCTCTTAGCATCTCATAATGAGCTTATCTCCCGACTCAGCCGGGTCCAAAAACCGCCGCAGAGGCTCTTCGGTCGGCAATATCAACGTGGGCGACACTGCAGTTGCCGGGTTTTCAACAATGAAGGTCAGCCGTCTTCAAAGACAACAGCTGAAAAACAGACTCCAGGAACTCAGTAAGGAATCGCGTAGTGACGGCGCGCTTTTACGTAAGATGTGGGTTGCGTACAAAGAGCTTTCGTTCCGCCACACGTGGCTCAATCCGTTTTTGATTATGGTGGCCCATTTTGCCGTCTACTGGTTTGGCGATCAGAACACAGAGATCCACAAAACACTCGAGAAGATGATTGCAGTGTCCTATCCCATTGCAGGCACAGACCAGTACGGAAAGGGAGAGAACGATTTCTACTTTGTCGGGTTCTACGCGCTTTTCTTTACGTTTCTCAGAGAATTCTTGATGTGCTGCGTGTTCCGCCCTGCGGCGCATCTTTTGGGTGTCAGAAAACAGGCAAAAGTGAAGCGGTTTATGGAGCAGACATACTCGATGTTCTACTATGGTCTCCTGGGGCCGTTTGGGTTGTGGGTGATGTCACGCGGACCCCTTTGGTTTTTTGAAACCACCCCTTTCTACACTGAATACCCTCACAAGACCCACGACTGGTACTTCAAGGTCTACTATCTTGGCCAGGCCGCGTTCTGGGTGCAGCAGTCTGTAGTGCTCGTGTTGCAGCTTGAAAAGCCCAGAAAGGACTTTTACGAGCTTATAGTCCACCACATTGTCACGATTGCCTTAATTTGGTGCTCATACAGATTCCACTTCACGTGGATGGGGTTGGCAGTTTACGTGACGATGGATGTTTCCGACTTTTTCCTTTCTGCGTCGAAGACATTGAACTACTTAGACTCGCCGCTCGCAGGCCCATTTTTCCTCTTTTTTGTGTTTGTGTGGATCTATTTGAGACACTGGATCAACTTGAAAATCTTGTGGTCTGTGTTGACCGAGTTCCGCTCTGTTGGCGAGTGGGATTTGAACTGGGACACTCAACAATACAAGTGCTGGATCTCCCAGCCGATTGTGTTTGGCTTGTTGTTTGCCTTGCAAATCTTGAACGCATACTGGCTCTTTTTGATTCTCCGTATCCTTTACAGATACGTGGTAGGAGGTGTTGCAGCTGATGAGAGAAGCGAGGATGAAGACGAGGACGAGAATGATGGCCAGGCCAAGAAAAACGAGTAGAGGCCGGTTTGAAAGCTATTATCCGGAGGAATCAGACTTGAGTTTTCCCAAGAAGCTATTTGACGGCCACTTGATAAATAGAGAAGCGCAAAAGAAATTAATGAGGTGGATCCAATTGCGCGAAGCAGGTTCTCAACCCCCACAGTGTCTGGAATTTGCCATGGTATGTGATATGACACTATTTACATAGAGAATGAATGCTTAACTAGAATACAGCGAGTGGAACAGCCCGGGCAAGGAGAGTCTAGGCGGATTGCGTAAACTCGTCGCTGGCCAACTCGATCTTGCGCGATCTCAGCGAAGCGTCTTGTGCAAGCTTGTAGTTGGCATAGGCCAGTTGTCTCTCCTGCACACCTTCCTGGGCGGCCTTCAGCAACACGCCCAAGATGAGCGACGAGGCCCTCATCGAGTCGTCGTTACATGGGATCGGGTATGTCAACAAGGAGGGCTCCATGTTTGTGTCACAAAGCCCGATTGTTGGGATGCGCAGCTTGATGCTCTCGCCTATGCAGTTTCTGTTCTCCACAGGGTTCATCAACACAATCAAGTCAGGCTTGATGATGGTGCCTTCCTCCGTGGTGTAGTACTTGCCCAAAGGCTGGTCGGCAAGATTCACCAATGCCTTCTGTGGGCCCAGAATCTGCCGCGACACCTCAGTGAAGTTTGTGATGGTGCCCGGAATCCATCTGTGGGTGACGCAGTAGGCATTGGACCTGCGCGCAGCCTCTTCCAAGGCCGTCTGTTGTTCTTGGTGGCGGGACGTGCCGACATAAAGAATGACACCTCCCTTAGCCGCCACCGCGCGTATCACCTTGGACGCCTTGCGCAAAGCCACCAACGTGTGATCGAGGTCGATGAGGTGGATTCCCTGGTACTCGCCGTAAATGAAAGGCTGCGTGGAAGGTCTCCAAAGCGCCTTGGCGTGGCCCAAATGGCACTCGGCGGCCATCAACAGTGCCACCGTTAACTCCGAGACAGGCTTTGGGTTGAGCGTGTCTTCACTCGGCTCGTAGACGTGTTTCTGCTCGGTTCCAAGCCCGCCCGTGTGGGTCACGTGTGCCATGTGCCTGAGGAAGAGTTCCTGCTCTGAGTAGCCCTTGTAGTCGGGGGTGGGCTTCAAGTTTGGAAATTGGTGCGAGAACCCAGCGTTCGTGGTCGTTCTGATCTTTTGTGCAGACTCGTCGTCAGCGTTTCCGGACCCTCTGCCGTGTTTTCCAATCACACTGTCTCTGGACCACGGAGCATGTCCGATTTCACTCTCCGGCAAGCGCATGCTGTGGAACAAAAAATCCTCGATCTCCTCGTCGAGCTGCTTGACTTTGGCCTGGTCAGGGAGCTGGTCTAGCTGGCTTTGCAAGCGCAGAATCCGGTCCTCAAGAGCCTGTGAGGGCGAGCTGTTTAAAGCGTGTACAGCCTGCTTGGTCTGGTCTTTCAACTCGCGCAAAGCCTTAGCCCTCAACATCGCCTCCTCCTCTTTGGCAAGAGCCTCGGCCAAGACCTTTTCCCGCATTTTTTGCTGCAAAGCTTCCGCTCCCAACTCCTGTTCCGGCGCTAAGTCCCGTGTTTCGATGGGAGCAGTCGAGTTTTGGCGAAGGGCACGGCCCACGATTTGTGGATGCCTGAAGGAACATCTCTGAACTCTTCCACCTAGTCTGAGCATGATTCCCTGCACTTTATCAGCGTGTATGTATGTATTCAGGAAGGGTTAAAGTTCGTCTAAAGCTTGATTTGAATCGGTATAAGCGCACCTCAAAATTTTCTCACGCTTTCGCGCACGTGACCTGGGGAGGTGTCGATCAAGAATCAGATTTCTACAATCTACAAAAAATCATACTCGGGGGGAGCAGCCCACAACGGGCTGAATAAAATTTGGTTTATAAAAAAGTGGTTCTGGAAACAAACTGTGATGTGATGTTTTCCTCTGGGCTCCACGATGATGTTCTTTCTGTCCTTTTATTTCACCGACAGAAGTATTTAAAAAGAGACCTGATGCCGAGCTCCTCGAAATTAGCTTAAATTAGGGATAGAAAAAAGGCAGAGAACAGAAATGAGCGTTTATCATCAGTGCACTTGTAGAAGATGATTTGTATGATTTTTTGCTAACATATTTGCTGCAGAAAAACATCTTAGTCCTAGAATGTGATCATATATTTCGAGCCATGGCCTAATGGGCTTGTGTCGTGCACGACCTGGTGCTCTGGCATTCCGGCTGCAAATGCGAGGTTTTGTTTTCACGCAGGAGACTGGAGTAGGCTATTCCATAAGGAAGTACGGTTGAACTTCTATATAATCCTCCCTCGAAAGTGCGACAATCTCTCGATTTTTAATCTGCTGAATTATATAGGCCACAAAAGAGGTCAAATCTGCCATACGAAATCGAAATTTCTTCTTCCCTCGTTTGATGTAGTCACATTTTCGAGATCGAGGGAACATTTAGACACACGAAAAGGTTGCCAAACTTACGAGGTTTGTGAGGCTTTCAATTTCAAAAAATACGCCACGACCTCAAATGTCTTCCTTCAAATTATACATATGTTTGGCGCTGTTTTCGACACTTGAGTGTGCGCAAGGAAGTGCTTCGCTTTTTCAATTGATCAATTGAGTGAGGGCAATTTGAGAATTTGCGGATGCAACTCCGATCTTGACTCTTGAGTTTTGCGCCCCTTCCAAATTATAAAGCTCTTTTTGAGCAAATTTGGAAAAATATATGGTAGAACATAATATGCTTGAGATGCTTTATGATCTCAATGCGAGTGAAAAATGGCATTTTAGGATCAAATGAGATTCTGAAAAATTAAGACTGGGTCGGCAAAGCAAAACGATGATCACATCTTACATTGACGCTTGAGAACGAAGAAATGATATGTGGACAAGGCCAAAAACAGAAGGCAAATCACTCAATTCTCAACGGTTTTATAGTAAGCGCTGTCAATTTTGTGAGCTCCGCAACGAAGAAGCATTCTTTTTGATTCTGCGAGAATCTTTCTGGTGCATTGAAAAGAGAAACAAGGGCATTTCGAAATCAAGACAAAAAGAAGATGACTTGACATATCAGCTGTCAATTCAAAGGCTAAACTGAGTCTGTGGGCGCAATGCATCATGATTTTACCCAAACAGTTTATTTTTTCGGGCAACATCCATTTAATGCTTACATAGATCTCTAGCCGGTAAGTTGTACTGTGTACACCAGCAAAATTGGGAGGACCATTTTCAGCTTATGATTGAAGTATTTGAGTTCATGGAATTTGGCAATATATGGTCTTTGTATAATCAATAATCGAAAAGAAATGGATATGCTTGTAGCAAACTATGGTATAATGGAAGGTAAAAAATATGTGGAAGACTGAACATATTGTCGTGGCTCGTGACCCTTCACTCTTGGCCATGTGCCCATTCATCTGATGTTAAGCGCAGCTTGTGCCAGGAACGACCACAACCGGTAGTATCATGATCTTCCCGGGCTCTTGTTTTGAACCTCTGTTTTGGACTTCAGCAGCCACACACCCATGTAGGCTCTCCCTCAAGGTTTATAGTTTGATCTAATTACAGGTGAAAAAAAGAAGGAGAAATTGCACATTTGATATTTCTATCTCGCAGTCTACATAAGAAAAAGACATTTCCATTGGCCATGGAAGTCATCCATCTGGCTCGTTTAGACGAGTTTATTCTCAATATCATCTGTAAATTGGAAAGTGAATCAAACCACAAGCCCCGTGATGGACTGGATCCGCAATTACCCGAGATCATTGTATTTTGCCACGGGTCATGGCTCTCAAACTTCGAGCTAACAAAAAAAGCTTTAACGGTTTCCCAAATAAATGCTTTGCGCCGAATTTCGGTCGTTTCCGATGCTAAGTTCGACGATGTTCATGAGATTATAAGAAAAACCTGGCTTAGTCCCGCTGAAGTGGAAAACGCGGTCTGGGCATTTTATGACTTGCTAGCAGAATGTCCTAATTCGGCGTTTGAAAACGCATCTGCTGTGAGTCGGGTATTATACATGTTACATCGGAGCCGCAGTCTGAGAAGCCCGCCTAGAGCAATAATCTTGAATGTTCCCTTATCAAACCCACACGAGTCAGGTGAAGTTGACGAGTTCTTCGTGGCACCTCAAATGCAAAAGCTTGCGTCGAAATGGATAGAGGTGTCCTGAGTGGGTGTTATGTATGTGAATGCGTACCTCTCTTGTAATCGAATTAGTGCGATGTATGCTGTGTTTACTTAATCTCCTCAACCTGGTCGTCATCGTCGCCCTCGTCGTCATCTCCAGCAGCAGCGTTCTGGCCCAATTGGCTGGCCAAGGCGCTGATATCGAAGTCGCCCCCAGCACCGCCAGCGCCACCAGCGCCAGCAAGCAACTGAGAGAAGTCCATACCGCCTGGACCACCAGCACCTCCCATGCCGGGCATACCGCCCATGCCACCCATTCCTGGCATTCCACCCATGCCGCCCATGCCGGCCATTGGGTCCTCTTCTTCGGCTTGCTCATCTTGCTCATCCTCGTCGACCCATTTGTCGAAGTCAGTCTTGATGTAGTGCAA
The DNA here is from genome assembly GCA_030564885.1 of Metschnikowia kofuensis (nom. inval.). Lineage (NCBI taxonomy): Eukaryota > Fungi > Ascomycota > Pichiomycetes > Serinales > Metschnikowiaceae > Metschnikowia > Metschnikowia kofuensis (nom. inval.). Next base: position 21,599 of record JAJLZY010000122.1, read on the forward strand.
CTTCAATTTCTCTTTCAAGAGACGAGGCCAGAACTCGGCTTGTGCGGTCTTTTTGCGCAAGACGTACAGAATGTGGCTGCCGCTCTCGTGTTTGTAGGACTTTTCTGGGTCGATCTCGTCGAAAAAGTCCAAGTTCAACTCGTAGTCGGTGGCCTTGTCTGAAGACTGGGCGGTGAACTTGAGAGACGTCGCTGACAAGTCCAACTTGACATTGATTGGATCTTGTACTTGAATGGTCAAGTAGATGATGTTTTTAGCTGGCTCGCTTTCGCTAGAGCGCTGGGCCCATGAAACAACGGGATGAACTGCCATTTTTATAATTTGTGGGGTGAGTTTGCTTTATATGCTGAGGTGGTGATTCAAATTCCTCGAAATTTCCAAACTTTGGTCAAGGGGAGTATCAACAAACTTGTGTATTGTCTTTCGATGGAGGCAATTGATTCTAGCTTCCAAGATTGATAATAAAATATTTGGTCTGAAATCAATGGCTGGAAAAACGCTTCGTTTGCGGGCGTCGGTGGTTATATACGCCGGCGCGAAGTTAATTCCAGAAGCTTCGATCACGTGGCGTGTGCTGCTGCGAAAGTCCGTTGATCCCTTCATTCGAGAATACACCAAAATGAAAGAAAAGGCTGCAAAACGAGAGTATGGTTGTTGATGGCTTCTTTCGAGATGCGAAATGGATTTTTACGGTAGTTTGCACTATTTTCGTACTCGGCCCGCCGTTTCATATTAGTCCCCAACCTGAGATTTTGTATGAAGCTTTGCGCGTGTAGAAGTCAACGAAGTTGCAGCCATTTGACACCTCATACTAAGAAGAGTTCACCCACAGCAGGGATAGCAAGCTATAACTTTAATCCTTCTTTATCTTTTAGTTTTCCTCCTCGTCCCAACTTTGAAGTTTTTTCGGTTTGTTGACGATAGGGGACCCTGTTCTGGTCTTGAGATCCATTGTGTGACTTAACCTGGGCGCCAGCAACAAACCCCCTTCCCTCGCGGAACCTCATTGTGATCTATTTTGAGAAAAGTTCTGAGACTATAACAGAACTATTCTATTTTACTCTGTATTATGGGTATGCTTCAAGGATTGCAAGACATGGTGCGAGAGAAAGTCGGTTTGAGAGGAGTCTTCTTTCTCGGAAACCAAAAGCTGATAAATAACTTGATCTGTCGAGACTGCAAAACTTACCTATCGAGATTCTAATCATACAAGCTCGTGTCAGCATCAAAACAAAAAAAGCGAAGAATTATTTTTCAAGGCTCAAACTCTTCCCAATTTGTTCGAATCTCAACGCATGAGGCGGTTAGTCCGACATTACGGCGTACACCTTGAATCGATACAAGGCCCCCGCACTCCGTGCGTCGATAATTGTGATAAGCAAAAATCCGTGCCTCCTCAAAGGCCGCACTGATCTACCGGGTTGCTTCCCCACAGTCCAGCCTAGCTTACCTGCTCAATATGCTCAGCAATTTGCCCCTAGAAATCCAGGTTCGTCTTCTCAGACTAGTTCCTGGCAGCCTGCTCAAGTACACAAACTCTCACTTCTACCTTTTGTACAATGACCTATTTTGCGACAAGCTTGTGCGTGTCTTTGGCGACGACGCGCTCATCATCGTAGCAAAGGTCTATCGATGGTTGCGCACTTACATAAAATCATTGGACTCATTTCGTGCCGAGTCCAGACGTGCTATAAGTCTCAGGAGAAATTTGACGGACTGGGGCTCACCTCCTGGGCAATCCACCTGCGTTTTGTCTTCTCTGGAGATTGCGCAGGCCCAATTTATTGCCGACTCGTGGAGATATGTCTACGCTCTTTTCAAAAACAAGCGCATGTTTGCCGAGTACACGGACTACAAAATCGACGAGCCCACAAACTACGTGTACAACCACTATGTCGAGATCAATCGCACTTACCTTCTCTCATACTCAAAAACCGCATGGCTTGCTCCCGGTCGCTACAACTTGAACATCGGCCTTGTGGTAAAACACGGCAGTGGTCTTGGCACCACAAAATTCGAGATCAAGTACAAAACTCCTGAGGGCCAGGATTCAGTGATGACATTTTATCCACCCACAAACATAAAAGATATCTTGCCCAAAAACCAATTTTGCTTCTTGAAAATCGCGGAGTTTGTTCTCCCTCCTTTGCCGCAATCCGAGTCGCTACAAACATCCCCCTACCATCACCATCAGTTGTACAAAGTCGAGCTAATCATGGAAGAAATTGGCCTTTACTTGAAGTCTGGATTCAGCATTTTTTTCATTGATATCTCACTGCCCTCAATGATCTTCAATGACTATGACCTTCTTTTCTATTCTTGTCAAGAAACAAACTACAAATATTTCATCAACTTGCCTTTAAAAAACTTATACAAGGCCCTCAATCATGTACAAAATGGAGAAGACGACAGACTTGATAGTGTCACGCCGTACGGGCAAGGCGATCCAAGCGATATAGCTGCTGAGTATGCGCAGGATTACGACCTAGATAATCACATGAAATTTGCCAGCTCCGACGAGCAACTTCTCGCATATGCTGACTTTTTTTTCAAAAACACATTCAACAAACGGCAGTTTAAGTTCAATACTATGTATCAGAGGCGACAATTTGTCAATCAATTTGGGGAATTCAATATAACAGACGAGGCCAAGGCACAGAATAGCTGCAAATATGATAGGGAAGGTCTCAAATGGCGCATACCAATTCTTGGCGAGCTATAATCTTTTTGAGAAAGTGTACGCGATTGGAACAAGCCCAAATAGTGATTTCTAGCATCTAAAGCCAATGCTCAATTGATTTTTGATTGAGTTTGTTGTTAAAATCTGGTTTGGTGGTAAGAGCAGCTGTATTGGAGAATTCGTGAAATCAAATGTGCATAGGTCAAAATTGCATACCCAAATGATAATATCATTGTACATAGCCAGGTTTGGCTTGCACATACTGCTTGTAGAGCTTTTCGTTCTCGTTACTCAAAAAATTCTCGCCATAGAGCAGATCGGTAGATTTCATTCTTGAAGTCATACTATGGTAGAGCTCACAATCCGCCTGCGAAGCTCTGAATACCGAAGGAGCCAATTTTTGACCAACCGGTGGCATTTTGGGCGGTTCGAATTGATCATAGTAAACACGCAAATCCGAGGCGCTGACCTGGATCTCCTGGTTAAGATCGTGATCAAACATGACGTCTTTTTCCCGATCCATAGTATTTTTAGTGAACTTGTCTGCGAGGCCACTTTCAGACACATTTCCATGCTTATTCGAGCGGTGAGAAGCGCGTCTCGAGACCTTGGCTTCTCTAAGCTCATTTTCCATTTGCTTGTACTCGTGAAGGTTCAAGTTCTCTTTGAACTCGTCGGGGTCGTCCAGCATCGGCCTGTCTGCCATTTCTTGGCCAGTCTCTTCCAATTTTTTCTTGAAGAATGGTTTACGCGTCTCAAAGGGACTATAATCGAAATTTTTGGGCGTCAAATTCAAGTTTGAAGGGAAATATCGCACATTGGAGTTCATATTGAATTGGAAAAGGTCGCCGAAGGACTCAAACTTTCTTTGACCATAGCACTCGTTGAACCAGTTGTCCACGGAATCCGCCACAGCATCTGGCTTTTGATAAGATTTCGAATAGTAGTCCAATGCCTCCTCAGAATCAGCTTGTGGCTCTTGCAGACCATGGAAATACATCTCGTTGTACCAGTGCATGTAGCTCGATTTGTCTTTGAAAGGCGGAAGTAAGAAACTATTGTGCAAGTAGTAGTCGTTCTGAAGCTCCCAAAGCTTGAGCTTGTGAGGCTCATACACGTAGTTTCCCAAGAATAAGTTGATCGCCTCCTGACGGATCAGGTCCATGAACGAGTTGGAATAAATTCGCTTAATGCTATTGAGCACGTCACGTGTGTGAGAAGACCACTGGTTGATGCGACGGTACGAGTCCATGGTGTTGACGAGATTTGACCCTCCATACTGCACGGCAATGGTGTCTCCATGGTCATGAAAGATTTCTGTTAGAATGTTAATGAGGTCAGAGTCATAGTCTAGATCTGTGGCCGAGGCGATGAGCCCCAAACTCTGCAATTGATGTGAGAGGGCCTCCTTACATATGATGAACTGCGCCGCATTTGTTCTGTCCAAGCAGTCGATGCAATTTGTCCGTACAATACCTCGCTGGAGCTTTGTGGACCGGAGATCCTTGCCATTGTGGAAAAAGCCCGTTTGCTGCATGGCACTGCGTGCAATTTGCTGAAGAGGCGTGATCACATCAAGATTTTTGCGCAGGTGTTTCGACATGTCAAATGAATGATAGCGTAGTTTTTCTTTCTCCGGAAGAAACTGGTTTAAGTATCGAATGCAGCTCTCGAAATGTTGATTCAACTTCAGCTCGCGGGGCTGTTTTTCCTTGGTTTTGATCAAATTCAATACCACTACAGGCAGACCGTAGCGCTGAAATAGACTGTTGAAGTGTAACGCCAGGCTTTGGTAAAACGGGTCCGACAAGTTTATTTCGATCGGCGGCTTGGGAAGCCGGTTCAAGTCCTGGGTCCAATACAATGGGATTGAGCCACGATGCTGAACAAAACTTGTGTATCGTGGATTGGCGTAGACGCCGTACTTCGGGTCGTGGAACGACGACGTGAGCATATCAGAGACGATCTGCTCGGTTTCGATCTCGTTGGCAACATTGCCTCGGTCGTTTACGCCACGTTTCAAGAACCGAGCCCCGGCAAAGTGATGGGACCGGCGTGCAATGATCGTTATGTAGATTTTGCGCCCGTAGATCAGGATGTTGGCCTGGTCTATAAACCCGTGGATGATGGGCTGGAACCATTCGAAAGTCGAGATTTCTTGCTGCTGCAAAATAGGCTCGAGAAGCAAGTTGTTCCACATGAACCGCTTGTTGTGTTCTGGAAGCAGCAAAGGCGGCAGTTGCGGCAGTTGAGACAGATCCAGCGACTTCGCTGCATTGCGCCGCTGGGCCAAGAAGTTCGTCTGCATGGAGTTTGTGATGTCGTAAGTGTAACTGAAATAGAAGGTGCGCCCCAAGTCCAAGTACTTGAATATGGAAAGGAGTCGTTCCTCGTCGCTATACTTGTCCGGCCGGCGGTACTTGAAGTTGAGCGGCACGAGTTTGGTTTCGTCCACGTGGTACACATAGTGGCCTCCTAAAATTGCCACCTGACTACATTTGGTGATCACTAGCAAGTAATATTCGCGAGTGAATTTGATGAACCCCAAGAGGCCGTATGCCTGGGCCACTTTGTGGATACCACCCTCGATCAGCTCGTTCAATCCCTCGAGCAAGCCTGCCATATCGGTACGCGTATAGAAGTAACTACGGATCTCCAATATGGACGGCGGCCGTTTCGGGTCTTCGTCTGCAGTGATCTCGACGATTCGAAAAAGCGACTCTCGCGCATTGCTGCCAACAATGTACATGGTTGTGGCCAGATTATAGATGGTGAACCGCTGAAGAATGATGCGTTTGTTACTGGGTTCAGGCCCTGTTTCGGTGAAGTTTCTGGCATACGCCTGGTCCTCGGAACCCGTTGAATCGTAGTCGTTGTAGTCATTTTCGGCATCTATGCCTAGGGAGTCGATTCCTGAAAAATTTGCAGCCTCAGGGGAGTGCTCGAACTCCGTATTTGTGTTGTTTCTTAGGGATTCATTGGCTCCAGAGGCCAATCTAGCATTTTCCTGGCCATTTACGGGCTTCACCTCGGCTCCATCACTCATGGACATCCAGTACTATAGATTTGGAGTCGGCGGAGAGTACGAACAGGAGAAAGGGAGTAATTTGATGCGAGCTAGAGGAACTATATGGTGTAGAAGGCCCAATGATAGATCATACTAAGGCCCTGATCGCGTGGGTTCTTGTTTACACGAAGTCACGTGCGCGCTATCTTAACTGTATGTTTTACTTGTTCTGTGCTAATGCTTCGAGGAAGCTGGGCATATAAGATGGTTTGAGATTGTGTGTCTAGAACACCAGGATATCATTTATCTAGTGAGCCATTATTATTATACATCGAGCGTCTGGCGAGCTTCAGCTCTAGAATCAGTGGTGTTTGGCTCGTACGCGCATGCTTCTTTTGATCTCTAGTAATATAAAATTCATCATTCTTTGAGACTACCTTTCATAACAAAGGAATTTGAAATATATTTCTCTCTCTTTGATCCTCTGGATAACATTGTTTGTTGACATGTATACGTCAGGTTTCGTGGAACCAATTGATCAACTTCTGAGGATCAATATTGTTCAGAGTTTATCGACAGGTTTCGAAATTTTGTCTTCCGACTATTACCCACCGCAAAATTTCACCAACTCATTTCTATCGGCTGATTTCGAGGTAAAAGAGTCATTTTAGTTTTTTATCCACCACTGAGCAATCCTATGCTCGCCCTCTTTTACCACACGCATCACTAGATTCTCCACTCTAGTTCGTCGAGCCGCCTTCTAGTGGTGGCACGTCTCTTGGACCCACTGAGATCGTCCACCTCTCTGCGCATATTCTCTCTCTTCAACCGCCTCGAGTTTCTTTCACGCTCGATTTCACGCTTCTCGATCTCCCAAGGGCTTAAGATCTCAATGAAGGGCTCCCACACGGCATTGCCGTTGGAAATACTGCTGTCTGTACGGATCCGCACATTTTTCTCGAATATGAGGCCCGTGAGCTGCTGGTACTTGTGCAACTCATGGTTGTAGGAGCCGTCGACAATCTCTTTCTTTAACCTGATGGTCAACTCATGCAAGCTGTGGGCGATTGCGGGCTTGAACTCGAGACTGAGTCCCATATCGGCCACGACGATCTCGGCAAAGTCTTCTGGAGTGACATCTGTCTGGTTCAAGTCCCACTCAAACTTGTCCTCGTACAACTTTTTGTCCAAGTTCACAGAAAGGTCCACGATCACGTGGTACTCAGAGGTGGCGGGTAATTGCAACGTTGACACATAGCTGTACTCGTCTAGTTGCTTCGTGATGGAATCCACGATCTCCAGGTGCACCAGCTGTGGCAACTCTAGCTCAGCACAGAGAAGTGCAGCAAACGCATCTGGGGTCACAAGCAGCTCCGTGGTGTTCCACATGAAGAAGTCAACGAGTTTCAGCATCCCACTGTTGAACTCGATGTTCAATTTAATCGGCACGAGCACGTGCTGTTGCCCACTGGCGTTGGCCAGCACTGCAGCGGCAATTCCAGGACTCACGTCGCCTACAACGTCCTCCTGTAGACGCACGAGCCTTGCGGGCTTTAAAAGCCGCTTTTGTGCCGCCACTGTGGTGTGCACGCCGGCGATCGAGAAGGCGTTGTTGCCCAGAATCTCCTCCTCGTACTCGAATTCGTCGTTGACATTATCGAGCTCGGCATAATTGATCTGCTGGGCATTCCGCTTTGCACTTCGTTCCTGTGGCGCGTTTGTGATCAAAAGGGCACAGTCTGGGTCTTTAGCCAAGCGGGAAGTGAGCCCCGTACTTAGCGCCTGGGGCGTGTAAAAGTTGGACTGGTAAGCCAAAGACATAGGGGATTGAGGGCGGGTAATTCTCGATGGTTTCGGATTTGTTTCAAGAAGCGAGTCGCTCTCTGGTTTATGCACACGTGATGATTTGTTTTGGGCGAATTCTTCCAAGATATTTGAGAGAGGGTCGCGTGTTCTTTGCCTTTGAGAGTGTCACGGTACTGAGGTATTGTTTGTTTAGAGGTGAGATATGAGCAAAGGCGCGGTGGGTTTTTTTCTCGTCCTGGCCGACGGTGTGCATATTGACACATAATTTGTTCGAGACGGCCGATGGGGATTCTGATATAAAGAGATTCTGGGAATAAATCTGAAATAATGTTTGGTGCTTCGACTCTTTGAATATATCCGCTTTCCATAAGGTGAAAGGGTGACGTTGCCGCTGTTTTCATTGCTTCCGTTAAGGCACGCATAGTCTGAACATTTGGCCTAGTATGAGACGGTCGATCTCTCATCACGTGATAGAGAAGGCCGAATGAAAAGAGTGTGAGAGAAATTAGAAGTCAACATTTACCCCGTCGGGCTTGCAAAAGCTTGCGGCTCTTGTAGAGATTGTTGCGAAAAAGAAGACTCAAAGGTCTTTCTTTGTGCATTTAATGCTTCTTTTTTTCTTGTTTTGCCTTGTTCTATCTAATCGCATATCTGACAACCTCTGATAATATGTTGAATGTCCGTCGAAGAGATCTTAGCCAACAACAGCTGACAGATGCAGGTTTTAGATAGCAAATAATTAGAGACGCCTTTCGAGTTCTGCTGAAAACATCTGAACTTTTGAACATTTTATTGACACAGCCTCGTATTCGAGGTATATTAAGATTATTTGGAGATGAGAGGACTCCTCGCTTTGCTTTTCAAGTAAAAATTTGCCTCATTCTCACTCCGCTCTTCCTTTCAAGTATGGCTCACTGGAGCCATGCGCACATTTTGCAACCGCATTTTTACGGTTTTTATGTTTCTTTACGATGCAATCTTCCATTAAAGAATTCATCTCGAGTCACCGGCTTCGGAGTGCCAGAATATCCGCAAGAGCTCATAAATAAAAGGGCGAAGCACGAGCTCTCTGGCCTATAAAATCAACTACCTCATACGCTTTGTTATGAGCTAGCGACACCTGAACGCGAATCATGAAGATGACAGTAACTAGCTTCTGATTTTCAGCAAGCTACTCTCTAAGCAAAATTGAGGTAAGCCGAGGGCCACTCAAAGCTGTACCAATTTATATAAATGATCTTCGCTGATCTTTGACTATCTGCTTACGATGAGAAACATGCTTCACATTTCTAATTTCCCCAGCAGAAGTCGCGACGGAACTTCCCCTTTTCTTAAAATATTTCGAATATTCATGTCATCCTGACGGAAACAAAAACCTTATTCTCGTCCATATTGTAGTATGCCTGCAAATTTGACACGATTTGCGAGACAGGTAGCATATTCACCTCAACACTTTCAATGGCGAGTTGTATAACTTCCTCAAACAGTTGCGACTGGCCTATATTGGTGATGACCAAAATGTCCCCTCTTCTGACCTGCCAGGTAAGTTTCAACTTCTCAAAGACAAAAAGGCTAGCCTTAGGCGACATATTGATTTTCTTTGGTCGCGATCCAGGACACTGATGTGAAGGCCGTGTTTGATATATAAGCCGGCTATTTCGAAATAGTCCGCCCCATATCGAAACTGTATTCACTAGCTCGATCTGGTTTTGGTTTCTTGTGGCATACAAAACAGCAACTTTGACCTGCTCAGAATCATTAGTGAAAAACACAGTCCATATACTGTGTTGTAATAGATTGCAGGCACGCATAAACCCATGCTTATGGTACAGATGACGTGTTTCAGAAATCATTCGACGAGCTGTGTTCTCACCCTGTTCGGTATCTGGAATGGCCAAAGCCATTGTCCACATGTTGTTGCTTTCTATATAAAAGAAGCGGTCCTCCGGTACATTGATCACTGAAAGACTGTTTGCTTTGGCTTGGGACGCCATGAATTCCAGCACAAAGATCTCGTTCATGAGATCAAACGTCGTTTTTATTTGCTCCTTTGTTTTTTCATCGAGGGCCGCAACACAATATTGTATGAAAACACAGTGTAGGAAGTGCATTTTCAGGTATTGAAAATCAACTTAATTCCGCTAACCTGAAAATTCTAAGCTTTAGAAAGACACACGAAGTCACTGAAGCAAATTCCGATTCGGTGGACGTAGTTTTCTTCAGAGAAAATGCCTCTCTGTGAGAGCAAAGATTATAATCATGAGCAAATTGAGTAATATTCTATTGTTTGAGTAATCTTGCAAGGCAATTGTTACTTCAATTTGCGATGAGGATTTTGTCTCAAATTGCTGATGCTGCTTTATGGCATTTTCTTTCGTATATCTATGGTTGTTTGTGCTGAGTTGGCAACATTTTTCGATACCCGGGATTGGGGTTCAAAAGCTAGCTTAATGAGTCTCTCTCAAATTAGCCTAAAATTACTCATAAATCAGGACATTAGATGTTATTTTTTCCTATCGCTTATACTTGCCCTCGAGCGGCTCACGGATTCGAAACGAAAATCTACCCCATAGAAAACCCGTTATTTTGCCAGCTCCCGCGTACTGACATACTGTCACTGTCACTTAAGCAAGATAAATACTTACTTGGTCGATTGAGAATGTATTAAGTAACAGATTAGCAATTTGATTAGAAAGTTGAAAAGTAGTCAGAAACAAGTTGGTGTTTTACAATTGAAGAGTAGCATTACATTAGTGGCAATGATCGAATGAAACTTGTGATTTCCTGTTCGAGCAAAAAACTTAATACCACAAAGTTTTTAATACTGCGAGAACAGATGATCTCAACAGCAAGATAGTGATTATATGGGTTTTGAGCTTGAAACAGACAGACTCATGCTTGATAGTTCATATAAAAGGAAGAAAAGACCAATTTGTTCGATACGGGTAGCACCAGTATGTAGAACTAAGACCGTATCGAATCCGCATTTTTTTTTTTGTTTTTGTTTTCTTTGTAGTGGTCATACATGTCGTCTTGCCAACTATGATATCGTGCTCTCAAAAACAAATGCGAAAAATTACGACACCTCCAAACCCTGGTGTCATCACTGAACCCGAAGCCTACATTTGTTAATTCTCCCGCTCCGCGTGTGATGCAGTGCTTTTCGAGTAGTGTACCAACATATTTACAATTATCATTCTGATGCGCTGCGAGTATTAAAGAGAGGAATGGATATTTAAGAGCCAGGTGGGTAAATTTGAATGGTGTGGAGGGGTTTTTTTTCTGGTAGATTTTGGCCCAATGACTTAACACTGTCTAGACAAAGATACTTGATCGTAATCTCGGGTATGAAGTACCTGATTGGCCACTGTCTAGGGCAGTTCCTTAAAATATCAGTTCTTTAATCAGATGAATCAGACGAAGAAAAAAAACGACTTTAACCTCTCGAATTTGCTACAATCAACGCAATAGTCAAACTCCGACCTTTTTTGACCTTCCCTTATTAGGCTTGGGCCAGGTGTCACGTGCCTTGCGACGCGTCTCCACAAGCCACTGTATGCACCATCAAACTAGCCAGCCCAGAATCGGATCATCACTCCAAAGCTGATTTCTGATTATAAAGTCTTATATCTTTTGATTCCAGAGTTGTCATGAAGAGCAGAGACATTTTGAGTGGATTTTTCGCAGACGCGTCGTTCTCTGAAATATGTTCTCCCGAAAAATTTGCCCGGGACTGCGCAGGATCCATCGACTCAGAAACGGCTCTTCAACTCTATAATCTCATTTCTGAACAGCACGGAAATTCAGTCGAGAAAGTTCTTCGAAATGTGAGAGAAGGAGGCTATGTTCCCGAAACTCACGAGCTTGCCAAAAGTGCTCTAGAAGCTGGCGAGGACGCCGTGCAGCTAGATCCAACTCTGCACAATACCTCGCCTTTGTTTCTTATTGAGTGTTTGGAAAAAGCGATAAAATCTGGTGAAACCCAGGAGACAATCCTCGATGAGCAGATCCAGAGGCAATTAAAACAAGTAGAATCCGGAAAAGTCCGCTTTTCTACTTTGGTTGAGCAATTTCTCGCTCCTGGAAACAGCCCGGACGAGGCTTTATGTGTTAACGCCGTGAACCTGGCCCAAAAATGCGTGGCGGTGCTTCACAAAGCAGAAAATAGCAAAAATAGCTAGAAATAGTTGGGCCACAAAGGCTCTGAAATCAAACGTTGGCTGTTTCAAGGCGCATCGGTGTCTGGGACTTTAGACACTTCTAGTGCCTGAGGGCCAACCCACCTCCAAATATCAAAGGTCCAGTTCAAGTCGCGCCTGTCGCCTATATAATGAGAAGACTCGATGGCACCAAGTGGATGTGTCTTCAAGTACACGAGACGCCCAATTCTCGAGTGAACAAGTGCCATGGCGCACATTGTACATGGCTCATGAGTCGTATAGACCAAGAGATTATGACACAAGTAGCCGTCGGGGCCGAGCTCGGCCGTCCCGTTTGACGCGACCTTTTTGACTTCTCTCCGGTCTAACTCGGCACGCGCCACGGCGGCCACGGCATTCATCACACTATGTCGCAAGATATGCTCCTTTCTAGAATCTCGCTCGAGGTGCAACACCGTGATTTTCTTGGTCACGGGGTCCTGTTCTGCCACCATCGTGCATACAGGAAGGTTGTCCAGTCGTTGGGCGAACTTCAGCAACTGATCTATGAGCCTAGACTCCTCTGCCACATCAAAATAAGTAGTTATGAGGTCCTGGTGGTTTGGGTTTCCCTTCCACGAGAGTGGCCAGATCTCGTTGCTCCACTTGACCGAAAGCTCCTTGGTCGGCGGGAGCTCCAGCGGGATTGTACCCTGAAAGAGCCTCGACATCTCGAGATCAGCATCGAAATGTGCTTTCAAGAGCTCATGGAGCTCGTTTTTCGCCGTGAAAACGTGCAGCGGGCACAAAATCGTCAGGATGTACACAGACGCAGATCCAGGGACCTCTCGCTTGCGAAACCGCTTCACATGCGTGAAATCTGTGGAGTCTACTGGTTTCATATACTCTTCAATAAAGCGCACTACTGCCTTGGTCTGGTGCGGAAGAACATCACAGATCCAGACTTTCTGCGTAGCAGGCACGTGGTTTTCCGGTAGCGTCACGTTCAGGCGACGGATCTGTTTGAGCACCCCGCTTATAGTGGCCGAGGCCAAGTCCACGTTTGCAGACACCTTCAATTTGCCCATGGTGGAGGAATATTATGGATTATGACGTTTGTCCGATGGGCCTAGATTGTACGTGCATAGGGCAAGCCGGTTGACGTTTGGTCCGCGCGCGCGTTTTTTTTGGCCCTAGAAAGAGTGATATGTTTGGGGCTTTGGGGCGGGCAAGAAAACAGCCACAGGCTCTGGGGAGAAGCTATGGGGTCTAAAAAAACGCTTCTGAGGCCATATTTCGATATTATGATTTCTATATTAAATAATTGACGAGCGAAATTCGAAGTGTAGAGGATCATTTTTTGCTTTGGATTTTCAGTAGTTTCCATCACATTCATTGAGCCTTCATCTCAATCAGCCAAGACCCACGCTCGCAATTGTGATGAATTCCTGCCAGTGATGTCATTGAATTTTCATATTCGGCCATGCTTTAGACTTTCAAGTTCATCAATAGTAATAAAAGACCATTTTCTTATATGCTTGAACATTACGACTACTGGGCCAGCTGTGTGTTGCTAACATATACATATTGTGAAGTTAGCATACGAACTCGAGGCGAAACCATCATATTCTCTTCCGCGATCCTGTTGCTCTGCGGCTAGAAATTACCCTCCATCTTTTTTACATTGGCAATTCAAGCCCATTCTGGACTTCTATGGCTCCGTCATCATAATAAATTTGAGTTGTATGTTTTTTCACGATTCATTCTCAGAAAAGACTATTCGACACCATGATACTCTGCATGACATTTGTCGTATCTGAAGTCTTAAAAGTTTTGTCTCAGGCCCGAAGTTCTCATTCTTCGTAGCGCGAGCTTCCAGTTTTGGCCCCAGCGAAACGCGCGCGGCCATAGGGCCAGTAAAGAGCTATTGGTCAACAACCTCTGTTTCAACAGACAGAACAAAGCTTACACTCTTGAGAAAAATATTAATATCTTCTGTCAGCTGCTTAGCCCGAGATAATGGAGCCCAGCTTGCTTCAGTTCTTGTGTGACAGGTTCCCGGATGTGACTCAAGATGCGCTCCTTGAACACTCGGAATTCGATACCTTCCACGCGTCTTTTCGTGAGTTTTTGGAAAACACCCATGTTGTGATCAATCAATGCCTGGCTCAAAAACAAGCCACCAGACTCGGGCCGCAATTTCTCGAAATGCCATACAATGAATTCATAGATTTTGTGGCCCGGGACCGAGTAAATTCTGCCTTCACTGGTCCTTCGGAGCTGGGAATCACCAATTTCAAGGCCACTCTCTTAAAAGGCACCTTATGGGAGAGACTATGCCACCACATAGGCCGCCAGCCATTTGTAGACTTGCTCGGCGAAGTGTCGTGCTTTCTTCGGCCGCAGGGCAATATCATGCTCAGATCGACGCCATATTCAAAGAGAAAACCCCGTGCTTTCGAGCCGCTCCGGAAATTTCACATGTACTTCAGCAGAGCCCCGTCGAAAAGAGTCGAATCATTGCTTCTGCAAGAACCCGATGCCCTTGTGCGGTACATATTTCGTTGTAGCGAGCGGCAGAAGCACATTCCCAAAAAGTACCGGTCACTCATGAACTTGTTTCGTATAGCGAGGGCAAATGACCAGAAGTTGCAGTATAAGCATGTGCTTCACAATG